>AYEL01076124.1:0-50643 GCA_000484575.1 Olivierus martensii | reverse complement strand
CCTACAATGAATGCTAAAAGAAACAAGGATGATATCAAGTCTACAGCTATTAAGAAGAAACGTAATGATCAGCTTAAAAGATTAGCACGTTTAACAGATTTCTTTTTTACCTCATATAAAATTTAATCAATAGATTTGAAAAATCCTTGGCAACGATCACCCATTTTACATGCATTATTTATCCCGATTACCGCGGATTCGATTATTGCGGTATTTTTCGTGGCAACAATAACCGCGATAATCGAGGTATTCCTGTATATATAATATAAATCTTATTTATTATTTATCATAGTTATTATTATCATCTATTTTTGTTTTCATTATTTGTATTTTGTATATTTATTTATACAGATTCATTATTTCTTAACAGTTAATTATTTTTATTTCTTTCTTTCTACTAGGATTTCATTCGTCATCGAGAAAACTACATTTACAAAAAATTTTTGAATTCTGATAGCAGTACTTTAATTGCTGTCTTACACATTGTTGATGGCATATCCCAGCAACTTCGTCAATTGTACAATATCTTATTGCTGCTTCATATTCACATAAAGTAACTAGAACATGAAATTTATTAATTAATTAATTACGGTATTTCTTATTTATTGTTGATTTAAAAAATAAATATATCAAAAATTTACCTCCAAAACAGACGACAAAAATAAAAAAAATGAACTGCATTCTTTCTTATGTAACTAACAAAAAAGAAAAAAAAAACAAATTATATGTTTTGGTAATATTTTTATTATAAAGTAAAATTTATCGATCTTTATATAATTTCTTAGAAATTATTAACTACTAATATGAATATAGCATTATTATCTATCAATATTACTTTAGTTATTATTAAAGAATTAGTATTTAAATACATCTATCGTTCGATTTTCAGGGCACTCAATTTACACGGTTTCGCTTTTACACGGTTTTTAAATGAAAACAAAAAAAAATATTTTTTGGGGGTTTTATTTTGGTTGATTTGTATTATGCCTTTTATAAATTAAAAGAGTATCATATTGTCACGTTTTGTGGGTTTACCAGTTCGTAGAGATTAATAAAAATTGAAGACAGCCATATTTCGTATAGTCCAATTTATTCACACAAAGCAAAATAATCTTGTTTCATTATAACTAAATTCCATACAAAATCCGATAATTATCTCATACAATATATATTAAAATAATAATAATTTGTCTTTAATTCAGAATAACTCACAGTTCTTGTTAGTTCACTTTCGCTTTCACAATTTATCGCTTACTAAACTCAACTCACGCTTGCAGCTCGCCTATTTATGTTTGAATGCTTTTATTGTTTTTATTTGTACGGAATATTGTTAATTTTTTTTCCCTTATTCGATGTTAATTAATGTTTGTTTTCATTTTCAAAAATAAATTGAAAAAGTATAAGCATTAAATTGTGTCTAAAAATTAATGAACCAATCCCCTTTTTTTCCTTTAATTCTCATCTCATTTTACAGGGTTATAAAGAACATATCCTCGACTTTTCATTATCTTCTTTAGATCGATTTACACGGTTTACAGTTTAATTGAACATATCCTTCTATTTTGTATAAATTCTGCGTCTCGTTTTACAAGGTTTCGGTTTGCACACGATTTTTCCAGGAACGTATCTACCGTGTAAATCGAGGGCTGAGTGTATATGCTATATTATTATGTTAAAATAAATTTTATAATTAGCGTAGTTAAATTTTTTATTTCAGAAGTTATAATGTAATTAAGTATAGTAGACTTTCTCTTATCGGTCTCGCTTTAACCGTCCTCCACTTTAATTATCCATATTTTCATTGAGCTATTGGCAGAAATAAAAACGAAAAAGAATGTCACTCGGAAAGAAAGAAAGCTGTTTGAAATTCCGATAAGATATATCGAAAAGCAAAATAATTCAGCTGTTATTTAAATAATCCTATAAAATTGGCATAATTTTTCCTGATTTTGTTTAAAAAACAAAACTAAATTATAATTGCATATGAATATTACCATTTTTTTAAATCTTAAATTTCATTACAATAATTTTTTTTTGGTGTTGGGATTTTTTTTTCCGTCAGTGTATAAGCTATATATAGCTATTCGTTAACCGATCTGAGATCCTGTCTCATAGGGGCCGGTTATCAGGAAGTCTGTTGTAATAGGCCTATATTTTTTAATTGAGTATTTAAAATTTTTAAACAATATGCCAGTTTCAAAAAACTCTTGAAAATTTTAAAAAAATTTAAATTATTTCATACTATCCTTATAAACTATGTTATATATATTATATTAATTTATAATCAAATATTTTAATGGTAACAGGAGATATAGTTTATATTGATAACTAGATATCTACACGTCTACTATTTTAAACATGCATTAATTATTTCATACGATAATCGTGAGAAATATTGTAATTCATATAAATTTTTATTTATCGAATGCATTCTTTCTTCATTCATTCAGATATATTTCTGAAATTTTATAAAACATCTTTTTTAAAATTCCTGAATTATGTTTTATTTAGGGCCTATATCAATTTCTGTATGTGCTTCTATTGTTCTGATTCTTATGTTATTATAAATAAATTATAATTTATAAATTCATCTTTAATATCTGATTGGTCACAAATTCTACCCCCATGATTTAATTTCATCTTCAGTTGTTGAATAATAAAAAAAGAGTTAAAATTTAAGTTTAAAAATATTTTTGTAAAAGGCTGAAACGTTAATTTTGAAATTTTTTTAATTAATAATTTTTCATTTAGCTCTTTTTGAAATAATCTCACTAATTTATGAATTGTTTTTATTAATTTACAGAATGATTTCTCTAATTAGTTGGAATGACAATAAATCATCAATTCATTAATTAGCCATTAATTAGTTAAAATTTTGAGAAAACGTTTTCACAGGATATTTATTGATTTTAATATAATAAATAAATAATAATGTATATACAATTTTAAACTATTTTAAGGAGAGTAAATTGAAATGATTCTTTTTATTCTTTTCTTTGAGGATGACAACATGATACTGATATCATAAATTTAAGTGATAATATATTTTGTTAATTTTATCTTGCAAATTTTGATTTGCATCATTTATATTATTAAATTGCATTACAGCTTATATTCTATAGAAAAATTTCAATATTTTTGTGATTTAATAACAATCAATATTGAATCAAACATACAGAGAAACTTTTTTTGTTGCTATTGTTTTTTATGGGTAATTTACTGCCAACTAAAAAATCATAATTTATACATAATATATATAAAGACACATACATATAGACTGTGTTTATAAATATAAAGAAATATTTCTAAATGAAGATTGTATATTAATATAATTAAAAATATGATATCAATAAACAATCAATGAATTAAAAATTATGAAATATTGATGAAATGTAAAAATCAATTCAGTAATGCATCAATTAACTTATTTCTAAATGAAGATTGTATATTAATATAATTAAAAATATGATATCAATAAACAATCAATTAATGAATTCATCAATATTTCATAATTTTTAAATGTAAAAATCAATTCAGTAATTCATCAATTAACTCACCTTTGTCAGAGAAAGAACATATAATAATTCATTTTTTTAATATCAAATTACTTTATACCTATTACTGTTACTAGTAATTTGAGAAAATTATATATAAAGAGAGAAAATATCGCATTACAATATAAAATTCCAAACATTGCAATATAAAATTATACAGTAATTTAATTTTATATTGCAATTTAATATTAATTTGAAACCGATTCTTCTGAGAACACTGAATGAAATCTGATAAAACAGTTGACGCACCCTATATAATTCCTAACTGCGTAAACTTTGCTTACTCACAATAAGAAAATCAATGTAATTTTATATTACACTAATTTCTTTTTCTCAGTTGCACTAATTAAAAAAAAAAAGATTTTCCTCTAAAGTTTATTATGTGACAAAACGGAAGAAACCATTTTTAAATCTTTCACTAAATAGACCGTGAGACAAATAACATTAAAATATGAGTAAAGCGAATGATATACTTCATCTAAGAAATCGCGTTTTATTCTGGATTCCAGTTTTTTCAAGAGAAATTCGAATTCAAGTTGTTGAAATATATCTTTTAATCTTCGGCAGATCCCATAAGGGATGCCCCTGAGAAAATAAATTCTGTAGGGTAGTAGATGTAACCTGAACCTATGGTAGATTGGAAAATGGCCGCTGTAAGATTCGGAAGCATAATTGAATTAATTTAATCACAAGCCAATTATAAAATATGGAAAAATAAATGATCATAAACAATACTGAGAAAAACCATTTTGAACTGGTTTGATGCACTTTTAAATGGATAATTTAAAATCTTTCAAAGCTCTACAGATAGTTTTACTTTTATACAATTACTAAGTTTAAATGAAATTTTTTTTTGTTCCAATAATTAAATGATTGGAATAATAATTACGGAAAAATTTATGCATTCAGTGAACTTATTTAAGTGAACTAATGAAGTACTGTTTCATATGTTGTATCAAAAATAAAATATTCAACCTAATCACTATAGCTTATGTTCAAGTAAATGTCCTTCAATAATTAAATTATTTATTATTAGCTAGTCTATCATAGAAGTTTTACTCCACATTATTTTAATTATAATGCTGTATAAACTTTAGAACTGATTAGTTGATTAATTCAGTTATGCTGCCGAATATTGCACATAAGACAGCTATTTTCGTTTCTTCTTATCGATGGAAATTCCAAAAGTACGTCAAACAATTTTGTCAATTACTGTATATTGAAATGATATAACAGATGGCGGAATATAAAATAAAATAAAAAATAATTAAATATTTTGAAGGAAGTCATAGAACTTTCTGATAGTATCTTCTGGAATAAAATGTATTTCCTTTAATATTTATAAAATATTGAACTTAACTGTTCTATTCCCATATATTCGTCTTCTAATTTTATTTAAAGAAAAGCTAAATTTTGCACAATAGTTTTCAGAAAATATAAAAATTTCCGAAAGTTTCATAGCATATTTTGCTTGAAAGAACAAATTTCTAGAAATTTAACTGTATTAATATTGTAATGTTTCAGTAATTTTGCAGATTGCAATAGTATTAAAGAAGTTTAAGCCATAATATTTCCTGAAAAATGAACTTATATACTGTATTTATATATTTTAAATTGTGAGGTAATATTCCATATACCAAGAAAATTAAATTATAATATATTAAATAACAGTACTCACATCATATGAAGAATAATACATGAAATATTACTTCATAATAAAAAGAATTAATATTTATAATCGTGTCATTATGAAAATACAGAATATGAATGTAGAACTATTGTTTTTATCAGTTGTTTCCAAACTTTCTATGTCTGTGCCCCCTTTTTTCATAAAAACCTGGTACGCCTCCCTCATTTCATAACAGTCTAATTTTATAAATACTTTCTACTTACAGTTTAATATTACAAAACAATATACCATATTCTGGATAAATAAAGTTGTTTTACATAAAAATGCATATATTTTCATTTATAGTGTGAAATTTTTAATACAATTAAACAAATCTTACAAAAAAACGAAAAATAGAACATATGTTTAATGCAACATAATATTTAATGCAATGGGTGGGCTGGTTTTTCAGCACAAATTCTCTCATATTGGGTGCCATAGAAAATATCGTTACTCACAATTCTTTTTCAATCACTAAACGAGATCGTTATTTTGTCTTTTAAACAGCTAGAACAGAAAGTTTCTGGTTACATGAATATTTGTATTGTATTTAAACACTTCTGCTGATTTATTTTTCTTGACATTAATTTGGATTTATTTTTTATATGTTTGTCTCAAAAATGATATTTTTTAAATTCTTCCACGCCCCCTTGGAATAGATTCGCGCTTCACAGTTTGGAAAACACTGGCTTATATAATTATTATATAATTGTAATATTGTTATAATTGTTCTATGATCATAATATTTGGGCATATTTTACCTATTTTCTACACCTGGGAAATTGATTTTAAATAAATGTATACATTGCTAATGAGTTTTAAATTTTCTGAAAGTTTTTCACTGATTTTGATTGATGTTATGTTAGTGTTATAAGGAAAAGCCGGGAGATATTTGGTGCTACAGCAAAAAATGGATGTGATTGAGTGACATAAAAGGGTGCTCAAGTTCCATTTTCGATTCACTATTACTTTACAGAAGGTTGACGATAATCGATCTGAGGTGTACATAGGGGCTACCGCGAGGAATTTAAAAGATAGGCTGACTGAACATAGAGACAACATTTAATAAGGGTAAACTTGTGACTGTGCTAGCCCAGAGGGCTTTTGAAAAAGATATAAACATCGTTTGGCAAGATGCCAAAATAGTTAAAAGTGTCCGTAACTGTAAAGATCTACTCCTAAGGGAAAAACTGGAAATTTTGGAATCTAGTAAAACATGTTGTTGTTAATATTAATAACAATAATGTTATTAATATTAGACAAGCTGACGAGCTAAGCTTAGCGTGGAAATATGCGGTTAAAGAAAATATTTGACCTTTTCTGTTGTTGTTACTAACATTTATACCACTGTATTTTATTACCACTTCTCCATCCGTATAAATAATATAATGTCATGAAGATCCTCTGTATGGGTTTATGAATTTATTGTGTTATTAGTTATGCTTTTCTAAAAATTATTTTTAATCCATTTTTTTACAAAATTGTTATGCCTTTGTCCGCTCTTACTGCTGAGAGTATTTTCAAAGAAATTTCGAATTTAAATGTATTTATTTTCATAGCACTACTGTAACAACAGATACAGTAGAGTTTGAGAAACGCTAGAATTTTATAGATTTCTTTATGAGAACCTGCCCCACTCTGACCACACTGCAGATATATTAAGAGACATAGCAACCTTGATCTCCTATAACTTCTATTTTACTTTTGATGGAAAAATCTTTAAACAAACAGCAGGGGTGTAAAGATTTATTGTTTTTTAAATTATGTTCTGTTCTATAACCTGTAAGTTGTTTGTAGTTCTTTTTAAATCTGTTTGTTCAACTGATGATAGTATCTAGAATACTGAAAACGTTTTTGATCTAATTAAAGTTTATGTTTTAACAACCTATTGTTAAATGTGCTGTTTTTAATTTTGAAAGTTATCATTTGAAGATAAGCAGTTTTTACTAATTTTGGATTTTATTAATACTTTTTCTTCCGATATGATAAGTGCTATTTATCATGTTATATATTCTCAATTGTAAGACATAAATTTTTTAACTTTTTAGCATATTTCAAATGAAAAGCTTGTTTTGTCTAATTTTAAGAAATAAATTATTGCTGTTTAGAACTGCAAATAACCGAATTTTTTTCAGCAATAAGCATTATCTAAACAGCCTTACAAAATATTTCAATAACAAATTAAAAAATAGATAAGTGAAATCAAAATAAAATACACAAAGGAAATTTTGCCATAATTAATAAATAGGAATGCATGCTAATTTATCAGAAGATCAGAGATCACACAAACTTAATATTTGAGTATATAAATCTTAATCTTATACTATACTTGAATACAAGTGGTCCTCAAAATTAAGAAATATAACTTTTTAAATTTTTGGCACGCCAGCAGAAAAAGGTTCTCCACCCCTGTCATATACCATTAGGATGATAGATCATTTTAATGATGATGTCATAACATCGTTAGGATGACGTGTGCAATTAGAATATGTCTATGTCACACGGCTCCCAAGCGTGCCGTTAGAATGACGTGTGCAAAGTGATTTCTAGACGTTGATTGTGGGATTTCAAAGTTTTGATTTTGCTTACGATGAACTTTCTTTGATAGACTAAAGTTATTTTTCAATACAGATTTTAAATAATTATTACTTTTCGTTATTTTAAACATTAGTTACTTTTTAATCTATACAGAGATTTTAAATAATATTATTTTTTCGTTATTTTAAACATTATTTTAGTTATTTTTTAATCTACTTTAATTAAATCATCGATGAGCTAAATATAATAAGTATTTATCAATTACTAGTGAATGGATTAAAACATTCTTAATTAATAATAATGAAATATAAACATATATTTTCACTCAAATATGAGTCCTACGTAAGATTCTTGATTGATTGTCAAGTTTTCATGTCGCGTCATGTCGGGCAGTGTGGCGTCACCTAACTGATTACGATATATAGATGCAGATTGGAGTCAGCGGCACGCTTGATCACATCAGGGTAAATAAAATTTTACCTGGTATCATATTAAATGAATTATTGCAAAATTTCCTTCCTGGTCTTCACAGATGTTCAATAAGTAATGGTTTTGCTTATTACTTTAATTTCTCTAGCCAAAAAAAAAAGTAAATTTTTTTTGATCTATGTATAAGCCAAATCCCCACTTCAGAAATTTTTTGAGAAAAAAACCTTGGCTTATACACGAGTATATACGGTATTTAAATTTAAATTACATTACATTATATAATTATACAGTTGCTATGGCAACATTGCAATGCTAGAATTATAATACAGTTCTTAATTTTACAAAGATTAGCAAAGTATAATAATATATACAATAAGTTCAAAAATAAACTAAATAAATAGATTAATAAGTAATAAACATGTTAAAAAATAAATAGAGTACAAAGAGGTAAAATATGAGCAATAATAGTATAATATTCTTCTATAATACAAAGTTTATAAAATTATTTACTGATTTTTTTTAAATTTAGAATTCAATTTTTTCTTATTGCTTTATTAAATAAGCATATTAATGTGGGGGTCATGAATTAGCCGCCCTTAACGCAGACAGAATTGGGGAAATTCCAACGAAAGGGGAGACATTTTATTAAAACAAACGCAAAAAGAAATACAATGACAGTTTGATCAATCTGTAGACCTTTGTCCACAATAACAATAAATCGCTGAGAATGTCTGTGTCAGGTATCCGCCGTTCAGTCGCAAATCCGACACCTGACTTGACAAACATTCAAGAGGTAAACATCTTGGTTCTCAGCCCAGGAATAAAGGTCAGAAAAGTCAAGGGTATTTAAGAACCCACGCCACCCTCGATCGGCGCTTGGTTCTCTTCTACTTTGGTACTACTTGTCCATCATTTGTGCTAGCTATACCTCCGTCTGATCAACGACTGTCCACAAATTTCTGAAGTTATCTGTTTTTGACAATCCTCCATCTTCTTACCTTGTGAATTTGTTATCTATCATCTATCCAAGTCGCCTTGATTTCCAGGCAGCAACGATCGACTTGGAACACTTCAATGAATGACCAAGATCCGTTTACGGTCTGGAAATACTATCAAATTTGTACCATCACTCTCTAGAGCTGGAAAGAAAAGAGATTGCAGATAACAACTGTCAATGACTTCTGCGAGTAATTGGGACATCGGTAACAGTATGTTAAGGACTAAAGACTTTATTTCTTTATAATATTTGGATTAAAGACTATTCGTGTTAGTGTTCGACATCATCGTTATCATCATCATCAACTTTTGGAATTATACAGGTACTTCTCTTTAGTCAAGAGAAAAATGTTTAAAGATTTCTCTCTCTTAAATAAAGGAAGTTGTTCTTGTTGAATGATGTCTCTGTTTTATCTGCTGACTCTCATTACCCATCCTTATGTGCGTCTCTCACCGCACTTTAGGCCAATGTCTGTCAATATTGTCCTCGGGCCTGTGGGCCATAGGGCCTTACATTAAGGGTAAATGAATAATTACATATTTAAGAATAATATATTTATTAAATGAGACTATACTGTTTTCTAATTTCTAATGAAGATTTATAATTACTCCAACATTTGTGTAATTTGAATTATTTTTAAACCATAAAATTGTTTTCACATTTTTAAGATTATATACATTTTGAGAGCAGTAATTTCCATATATAATTTTATAATATATAGTATATTCACATATTTCAATACTAATAAGAAAATAGATCATATCACTCTTTTACCAAGTGTATATTATTCATGAAATTAAAAATAATTATATTTCTCTCAAAATGGATTGAAACTATCAATAAATAAAATAATGTAACTTTTAACAAGAAAATTATTAATTTAAAATCATGAAGTTGTCACATTTTTAAATTGTTTGATATTTTTTATTTTTTCACATCAATGAATATTTTACATCAGTGAATGACATATCTTTAAATAATTCTACATTATTTATTTTTTATAATTTTGGTAATAAAAGAAATATTTTAAAATAATAAATATTATATTATTATGTGATTCATGTGATCTCAAATACAATTGGTCAATGTAAAAATTTTAAATATTTTTATGATTTAATGGAAGTGGCCATGCAACACGGTTATTCAAGATTGTTTATAAATCAAGTCTATAATAAAATTCAGAAGTCTATTTCTATGAAAACGCAAGTTGCTTCACCCCCTTCCAATGACGTTACTCACCCGAGTCCAGATCCACGTAGGGTTTGTATCCCATTTAGAATGATGAGATCTAGAGTTGTTAAAAATATGGTTAGAAAGTCACCAGCTGAAATTACCTACAGGAGAAACCCAACTGTCTTCCAACTATTACGCAATGATAAAGACAGGAGACCAGAACTTGACCTCGCAGGAGTTTACTCTATACATTTCTCCAATATTACCAACAATAGACAGGAATTCTATATAGGTGTCACAGATAGAGCTATAAAGCACTGCATCTGGGAACATGCATCTGACATTGCCCATGGCAGGCTTACTATAGCACTGTCTGCTAAAGGCATATAAAGATGACCTACAAATAAAGTGGGATGATGTGAAGCTTGTTAGAAAAGTTAATAATACTAAACACAAGTATTTGGCGGAAGCATTAAAGTTACATAGAATCAGTAGGCAAAACATCACAATCAACGATAAGCCGCAAGTAGACCTGTCACCTGTCTGGTGTTATGTCATAGAGACACAACCTTGAAACCAATGCTGCCTAACACCAGACAACGTTGTACATAGTGGACCACAAAGATGTTTTATTTTTTATTTTTATTTTATTTTGTTACATATTTTATTTTATATAATAATATTTATGTTTGTATCAAATTTTTATCTATGTATCTAAATTCTATACTTAAAATAAGTTTTAGACTCTCACAATCTAACTCGGTATATATGCAATTTGAATTTTAAATTGTAAGAACACAAGTTCTATTTATGTTCTTTATAAGTTATTGTAAACGCTGATTACAATAACTGATAGACTAGCTGATACATCGAAAGTACTACATTATTTTGAAATAAATAAGTTTTTTAAAGAGACTACTGCCGTTAGTGCTCTATACTGGTTATTGATTTAATGGAAATAAGATTTTTCTAAAATGGTTTATTAAATAAAACATTTTCTAAGACTTCTCAGAATTAATTTGGATTTTATGAAGTTTTAAAAGTTTAAAATCTATTTAAACAATTCTAAATTATTATTATTTAAATTTGTTTGAATTATATTTTAAATATATTCTCACATTTGGATAAATATATATCATCTGAAAGTAGTTGGATTATTTAAATATAAATCTTGTTTTTGATGACTTTGTTTGATTTTTAATTAAACAATATTAATCTATTAGAATTGAAAATCAATATTAATCTATTAGAATTGAAAATATACTTAAGTTTATAAATATATATTTATAAACTTATTGCTATAACAATCAGTAAAATAATCTTCAAGCATTATTAGCAATAAAACTTTTATCTTTAATTATGAATTTATACAAAAAATTTTTGACTTTTTAAATAAGCTATTGTTAGTTTAACAATACTGAATATTTAATAAAGAACAGATTTATAAAAGTCTGTTATTTATTTGATGTTGGTACTATTCTGAATTTATTCAGAAAAAATATTCTAATTCTGAATAAATTACTTATTGCTAAAAGGCTTGAATATTAGCTATGAGAAAAAAATATTTTCTTTGTTAATTTTTAGCATTTACAAGTAATATATGAAATCATCAAATTTTGACAAATCATAAAAACTGTTTAAATAATTATATTTAGACAATTTTTTTCACTGCAAAATTCTAAATATTACAATAGTAAAATAAATTAAATTATTAAGAACAATAAACTTATTATGGATTGTTGTTATAAAATACATTCACAAGGAGATAAATACAAACTCAATATAGACAAAACTCATTTATTTAATTAAAAAATTTCAGTTTTTTTCAGTTCAATGATTCTCTTATAAAAATTTTTTTCGTATAAGAAAATCTTTGAGTTGAAGAAATTTGAATTTTAAGTTGAAAACATATCTTTAAATAAATAATTAACTTTTGATAATATTAAGTTTGTGATTACTTTATTATAAAATTATTGTATATGGTAAGTTTATGAGATTTGATAAATTATTTTAAGATAAGCTTTTTTGATAACAGATGTATTTAAAATCAATTTATGCAGTTATATTTTTATCCATAATAAGTATATCTATAAGAGAAAATAAGCACAACACTATGTAGCAGAAATATATATAATTATACAGTAGAAGCTGCTTATTAGAATCACTTTGAAACCGATCTATTTTGGTAACAATAACCAATTGATAACATTAAGCAATGCATGTCAAAAAAGTACAATTTTCGATTTTTTTTAGTTTTATTTTTTTATTATACAGTATATACTATACTTATGCTGTTATATATAGTGTAACTTTGATTCAACATTTTAGTTGGGACTCCTGAAAAAACTACAGATATGGGAAAATGATAGATGTGGGGCTATATATATATACAGTATATAAAAAAAAAAAGATGAAAATTAGATTAAAAGATGATGATGATGATGATAATGATAATATGAAGCTCTATAACCAATAGACGAACACTTGTTGAACTTTTGTACTGTTTATTATGTAATCAATTAAATGAAAAAGTGAAGTGAAATGATTTACACATAATGTTGCCAATTCCAATTTATGGAAAATCATGAAGTACTAGAGAAATACTAAGAAAATTCTTATATCAAATATATATTTTTAATTTTTTTTTCAATAAAGGGAATTATAAAATTGCTAAATCTTTAAATTATATATTTTGTCATAAAAAATCATTAAAATCATTAGATCTGGCAACACTAAGACCGCACCATTCATAAGGGCAAGATGTGTGGTGAAACCACTAAAGGCACTGCGAAGTTTTGAAAAGCAGTCATATTTATCTATATGAATTTATTATATCAAAAACTTACATTGATCTAATATTTATTAATTAAAAAATGTACACAAATCAGATTTTTCCACTTAAGTTGAATCTGCATTATTTTAAATGGAGGACAAGTGTTTATCTTCTCCTTTTTTCATTTTTTTTTATCTAAATTTTGATGAAAACAAAATAATAAATGAACAGTTGACAAAGAATAAGGTTTATTTTATTATATTTAACCAATAGTTTTTATTTTTTTGTTTAAATACAGTATTTTATAATGGTATATCAATTCTGATGACAATAACTGAAATTCTACTATAAGTGGATACTATACTATCCTATAAGCAGAGTTTTCATAATACATTTTAATATGGATGATTTAGGACCATAGATTTTGATAACATTGAATGCTTGATAACAATATCCATGATTACAATAAGCGGCTTTTACTGTATTTGATTCAAAACATTTTTGACCATATTTTGATCATCATCAGTGAAAATCATTAAACAAACTTACATACAATAATGGAATTATAGGTAGAATAGCACATATATATTTACATTTAAGATGATACGATTATGTATAATAATAGAAGGAGTTGATTACAAATATTTTACATATAATTTTATAATATAATTATTGTCTAATATAATAAATATAAAGTAACTAATTAAATAATATGCGCATAATGGGTATAGTTAGAACACTGCACGATACGTAGATTTATAAACTATTAGACAGCAGCCATGCATTTAGTAGTTGGTTACCCAAATTATCATTAATTACATTATATTTCTTCGATTTTTACATGATCATTAGCCCTAACGATCACAGAAAGATCAAATATGGTTGAAAACGTTTCAAATCACATATAATTAAACATATTTTTGCTACATAGTGCTGTGTTTATTTTCTCCTATTTATATTAATGATAGTAATTCCGTACCTTGCATTCTAACAGTAAGTATATCTACAGTATATTTCATAAAACAATATAGATATAGTACTCAGTAATTTTATTTAAAATAGTAATCTCCAGCAAAATATTTCAAATAAATAAAATATTCCTAGTTCAAATACACAAAAATTTTTGCATATCATTATTAATTTTTTTTAAGTACTATAATTTCAGTTATTTAATCATGATCAGTAACATACAGACCTTGAATGTTACTGATATTATTAATAAATGGTTAAAAATACTTCAATAAAAAATTAAGAGTGGATTGTGAAAAACTAAATTTTTATATATGATTTTAAATATTTATAATTATATGAAGATTCATCTATAATAAAGTTGTATTAATTTTATTTTATCATCTTGTATAGTATGTAATTTAAAACTCACTCTTTTCTCTCTTGGAAGCTCTCTTTGTCATTATTTTTTCAGTTCCATCGGTTCCTTTATTTTCTTCCCTACTCTCTGATATTAATAGTTTATTTGGATTAGCAATAACAATAGTGATTGATCCATCAATTTGCTTCAGAACACTTGCAGCCTAGAAAAATATAATGCCATATATAATAATATAACTTAACATGCATGATACTTATTTTACAATACAAAAAACAGAATTGATACGATTACATTAATTATAATAGATCTTGCTCCTATATCATTTTGAATATCTTTTATTAATATCTTAAATAAAAGTCATAAAAAATATACAATAGACTCCTAATTAACTGGAGTAATCAGGAAATTAATTTCCTGGAAAATCCATAAGATACTCAGAAAATCAGAATTATGGATAATATCATTTAATATTAAAAAATAAATTTATTTATTCATATAGTAAATTACAGCAAGAAAGAAACGTCCACAAATTAAAGACAAATTTTTAAGTTAGCTAGCCAATCGATTGCTCTGTCATTCGCTTGATATAGTTCCTTCATTCTGCAAGTGAAGTGATGTATCAGGTAGTTTTCTACAATATGGGTCATGGTCTGGATGGCAGAGTATTCACAGTTTGGGTGGTCTGTCAGGTTCTATTTTTCAAGTAAATATCTGCATCTCCCATGATTAGTTCTGAATCTATTCAGGGTAGTCCATTGTTTATGGGTATGGCCAAAATCTGGCAGTTCTGAGCAGGGATCATCAATGAGCAAGTGATTATAAACAGAAATATTGTTCCAATGGCTTCTGTCCTCAGGGACAAAGTCATAGGAATCCAGAAGATGACCCTTGTACCAGAAGGGTTTCCGAGAGAGGAGACAGTTTCTAGAAGGATTGTTAAGAAATTAAAAAACCAGTTAAAAACTGGTTTTAAGTGGTTTCGAATTTTTGCCAAAAAAAAATAATAAAAAACAAAATATAATTAAAATAGCAAAAATTTTTATATCTATTTTAAATTTTTTCAGTTTATTTATATATTTGTGGAACTACAAAAAATACATCAAAACAAAATATATACCAACCTACCAAATAAAAAAAAACTAAAATCTATACAAAACATAAATTTTTATTTCATTTAGTAATTTTCTTCAGAAAATATGATTTCACAAAACATAAAATGTCCAATGAACGATTACTTAATCTTGTTCTTATTCTAGATACAAAATTTCCTGAAATATAAAATTTTCTCACTGGCTACTGAACTTGGTTTTATCATTTACAAGGTATCAGATAATAAATCTAAATTCTTTGTTCTTTAATTGGTTGTCTCAAATACTAAATATTCAGCCTTCAGTGTCTTCAGATTTGATATCATTTCTTGAGGTTCTTCAAGAATCTTATGAATTGATTTTTCCATGGCTTCTATTAGAGGCTCCACGTCTCCGATATATTCATCATTGGATTAAAAATCCATACCAGAATTTGAATATATTCTATACAATATTTTTCCAGATAACTTAATAATATTGAGTTTCGAAGCTAGTGGAAAAACACTAGATTTATTTGTTGAAATGTTTCGTGGATTTTGCAAATATAGCAAAAGTTTATTGCAATTTTATTTAATTAAAGCAATTTCAAGTCAAAATGTTAACGTTTTTAATTAAATAATTAATTAAGTTTTTTATATTAATTTTAGTATCTAACCAAACAAAATAACAAAATAGTATCTAACCAAACAATCTAATTGCTTCAAAAACCAGTTTTTAAATTTAAAAACTGGTTTTTGAATTTTACAAATTTACCCCAAAAAATTGGTTTTTGAACCTAATTTTAAAAAACCGACAAACCCTAATTTTAAGGATGAGATTTACATCCTATCACTTCCAAATGTTTGTTTTAAAAGAAGAACAAGTCAAAATCATACACCTTTAATGGTATTAATGTGAGGAAGTTAACTCTGACCTGTCCTATTTTATTTAATTATGCACTTTTATTATATATTGTTATTTTCATTATTATCTAATGTATTCTATTTTAGTTTAAGAGTTGACTTACTTCCACATTCCCCGTCGTAGTAGTTAGCTATCACATGTTACAGAATCGGAAACCGTCCTCCAGAAGAGCTGTCTCAGCTAATGACGTCATCTAATCTAAACACGTTTCACCACTGATCCAATATGAGAATATAAGAATGATCTCATATTGATGTTTTGTTCATATATATTAAATTGTAAAGAGGATGACATGAATTGATAACTCTGTAAGCTAATCAATTTAAACTTGTTACGTGTATTTATGTAAATGAAGCAACATGGGACTGTACGTCACTCAGATATAAAAGCCGACACAACCAATGACTCAAAGAGATGTTGTATCAACGTAAAGTAGGCTAAGTGACATTGGAACTCTTGTAAAGATCTACAATTTGTTTGAAGTTTGTATTGGTGGTGGAGGTAGTAGATTTAATTAGTATTTAAGGCTTCTTTCTTGTGAATAGTTGATTGTTGATATTTGAATTGGATTAAACAAGTTTTGTTGACTAATTGCTTGTTGCTTTATTATCATTTCAATAAAGCATTTATTAACATTTTTGTAAGTGTTTTGAGTCTAATAAATTTATAATTTTTATTATTTAACTTATTTGAGAATTTCTTCAATTTCTTAGCATAAGTTTCTAACATCATTATTCGTTCTAGTTCTAACATTTAATCGGTACTTTTAGTGTTAAGTTCCGATTTCCGGTTTTGTTTCATCGGTTAGATGTTACATTGTTGTTTAGATTGTTTTGAAGTTAATTATAGTTAGAATTTAGTTAAAGACCTGAGCTCAGGCTGAACTCTGGATTGCAAAGTCATTAGAACCGTTAGGTTTAGTTGTAATTAATAGTATCGATATTCGTTAAAATTCGCAACTTTGCAATAATTTCAGATAATTCAATACTACATAATATCAAGAAATAAAATTTATTTATTTATTATCAATAGCATTACAGCAGGTTTCTATTTACATAACACACTTTAAATTCTTCAAAATGTTTTGCAATAGCAAAACATTTTGAAGAATTTAAAACATGTTATGTAAAATTTGTTTTTTGAACAGTTTTGTTGGAAATCAGCAGAGGTATTTAACTCTTTTTATTCCAAAATTATGGTTAAGATTTTCTGTTATTAGTTAAAGTTAAATTATGATAGTATATATATTATTAGAGTTGTATTTTAGTTAGATTTAATGGCATTTTGTTAAAAAATGCAAGGATAAAAATGATAATCTTTCACTTGCACTGTTGTTGATCTAAAAGTGCTTATTCAAATTGGCCTATGTTTTGATAAGAAGAGGAAAGATAAAAGACAACTAATTTTGTCTAAATTCAAATTGAGGCAGACATATGAGTAACCAAAAATGTTTTTAAACAAAAATTAGACCATATTGAATATGCTTACTGTTTACTTTATTTAGCTTTTACAGTAAGAGAACTTATATTATAGGGTTGTTTGGAAAATAATTTTGTTTTTTCATGAAAATGAACAGCAATTTTTTATAGTATATAAATATTTTATTTAATTATTTATTGATCATTTTGATCCAATACATTTTGCCATCTTTCTGGTAGTAACATTATTCCATGCTCATAGAATTTCTGATCTTTGTTTGCAAAAACTGAACAAAGTGATTTTTGACATCCTCATTTAAACTAAACGCCATCTAAAGAATTCTTTAAAGACCGGAACAAATAATAATTGGAGGGTGTTGGACCTGGCAAACATGGTGAGAGCGGTAGCACATCCCATCGAAACTGTAACAGCTTCTGCCAAGTCATCAAAGTTGTACGAAGTCTGGCATTATCATGATGAAACACTATACTTTTTCTGTTAATCAATACTGGCCTCTTCTGTTCTGTTTGAACTGTAACAGCTTCTGCCAAGTCATCAAAGTTGTACGAAGTCTGGCATTATCATGATGAAACACTATACTTTTTCTATTAATCAATACTGGCCTCTTCTGTTCTGTTTAATGAAATCACACAATTTGTCCAATTGGTGGCAGTTACACTTCCAAATTAATTGTGGAATTGTCTGGTAGAAGCTCAAAAAAAAATTTCCTTGAAATCTCACCAAGCAAAGAGCATCACTTTTTTGATGAATATCAAGTTTTTGAACCAGTTCATCTGCTCCATGATCGCTTGAGTTCAACTTTGTTGTAAACAATCCATTTTTCATCACCAGTTATGATTCACTTTAGAAAGGATCATTTTCTTCAGGTTTGAACAGCAAATCAGATGTCAATGCGATGGAGCAAATCTTTCTTTGAGAACATGTGGAAGTTATATATTGAGCTTTGAAATGAAACCAAGTTGTTTCAAATGGTCATAAATGGTTGAATTCGACAAATTCAATCTTGTAGCAATTTCTTGTGTTGTTATTTGATGATTTTCTTCAACCAATGCCTTTATTTTGCCATCATCAGCTTCAATTGACTTTCCAACACATGATGCATCTTTAATATCAAAATTTTCAAAAAAAATTTTGCAAACCAGTTTTGGCACTGGCATTTTGTTAACACATTTTTTCCATACACTTAACATATCTTTTTTCTTGCTTGAACAGCATTCTTACCTTTTCGGTAATAAAAAAACAAAATATGCCAAAAATGCTCCTTTTTGTTTTCCATTTTTGATATGAAAAAAAAAAAACAACTGCACAGAATCAAAAAAAATTTTTTTATAAATATACCTTGAAATAACTATTAAACAAATACTTAGCACACACAAGCAGACAAATATTTTAAACATAATCATTTAATCAAAGTAACATTTTCGGCTTCTACGCCATCATCAGCTCTTACAAAAACACATAATGGAACATAATAAAAATGTCACAGTTCTAGAACCACAAAAATAACATTAAGAACTAAAATACAAAAATTTAAAAAACATTTCAAAGAATTCTACATTGATTTTAAATATCCAACAGGGTCTTACAAATACGGCTAAAGTCTAATCAGGAGGATTTTGTGGCAAATATAATTTTTTATAAAGAAGCAAAAATATCAACACTATGGCAGGAAACACATTCATAAAGAAGCAAAAATATCAGCACTATGGCAGGAAACACATTCATTAGTAAAATAAAAACAAGACTTTAAGTGTAGAAGTGCTTTCGATTTATTTAAAAATCCTCTTCAGCTACTAATTCTACAATAATTTTAAACAACTTATTCTAAAGAATGCCAAGAGAAGCATTCTTAACATTACAAACTCTTTTTTGTTGTCATAGCAACGACGATTATGGACTAAAAAATAAAAGAATATATAGATAACATAAACAAAATAATAAATTATTTAGTACAATAAATATTATAATAAACACTTCATATTGATTTAACATTTTTTATTTCAAAAATAATTAAAGTTCAATCTAAATAAACAGTGTCCATTAAAACCTATCACTACACCATTTCCAAGCATTACTAATGGAAGTTGGGTCCAGCTTGTTAATTGGTTTAATTAAATCATTCCTCCTATTGTAGATGGTCAATGATTCCGCTATTCTACCTTTTTTAATATCATGCTCTTTGTGAATCGCTTTAGCATCATTCCATTTCACCTGTAGGTCATTTGCCAGGGCTTTTTGGGCTATAGCTGTTGTAGCGGTTTTATTTTGTAAATCTCTCATGTGTTCATGTGATGACCTACAAGTGTAACCTATATATTTGAGATTTTGATTAGTATTGTTATCAAGTAACAGTATTTCGTATACTCCCGGGATGTGGTTAGGATTAAGTTTATCCTTGTCATTTCTCAACAAATTAAATAACGTATTTCTTCTATTATAAGTTGTTCTATAGCCTGTAGCTTTCTCCAATTTCTTCTTAAATTTTAAGGTAATATCGTTAATGTCTATGCTATAAGTTGGTCTATTGTCCGTGGTTTGCAAATTCACGTTCTTCACAAGCCTTCTCTTATTAACTTTTGCCATAAATTAGATATGATTCTCTCCGAGTAGCCATTTCTTACAGCCTGCTTTTTTATCCAATCCAATTCTTGTTCTGTTTTTATTCATGGAGTAATTGATCCACGAATAAAAACATAGAAGAAGAATTGGATTGGATAAACCAATTAACAAGCTGGACCCAACTTCCATTAGTAATGCTTGGAAATGGTGTAGTGATAGGTTTTAATGGACACTATTTATTTAGATTGAACTTTAGTTTAATTATTTTTGAAACAGAAAATATTAAATCAATATGAAGTGTTTATTATAATATTTATTGTACTAAATAATTTATTATTTTGTTTCTTACCTATACATTCTTATATTTTTTAGTCTATAATCGTCGTTGCTATGACAACAAAGAGTTTGTAATGTTAAGAATGTTTCTCTTGGCATTCTTTAGAATAAATTTTTTAAAATTATTGTAGAGTTAGTAGCTGAAGAGGATTTTTAAATAAATCGAAAGTGCTTCTACACTTAGTCTTGTTTTTATTTTACTAATGAATGTGTTTCCTGCCATAGTGCTGATATTTTTGCTTTTTTCAGTTATATATATATATCTTTATTAATAAACAAATAAATTTGGTACTAGATTAGCAGTAGGATATCACAGTATTTATTTACTGCAAAATTTTTGATTAAAATTTATAACCATCCTCAGCAGTTGTACATTAATTATGCAGAATTACATGCATTAGAAACATTTAAGAATGTTAGTTTTAAATTTACAAAAATTCAAATTTTATCAATCTTATACTATAAAATTCTATAAAATAAAGAGTTAATGTTTGTACCACTGAAGAGAGCTACGAATAGGCCGAAAGCACTCTAGATTAAACAAATAAAATTGTGTAATATAGAATTTGAGTATAATTTATAATGGTATATTGATACTCCTGCTTACAGAGCTGTAAAAATACTATTTTATCAATCTTCTTTTCAGAGCATCTTTCACATTTATTTGTTTATTGAACTTTTGGATTTTAAACAGTTTTTAGAAAGATCTTTATTAAATCAATGTCGTTTTTAATAAAATGTATAATAATTTCAGGTGTAGAAAATAAAGTTCCAGCTGGAATGTTAGAATTATATTTGGAATTGCAACCACCTCTCACTTTTCCTCTGCAAAATAATTTAGTTTCAGCTCAGTTATCATTGGAGCATAGTAGAAGGACTGAAAGGGATCGTCTCTTTCTTGCATATGCAAAACCAAAAATGTATATCAGGAAAATAATAAAACTAGAATTTCCCGTCCCGATTAATGGTTTATAAATGCCCCATTTGCACACTTCCGATGGAATTTCTCCGGATTTATCTGTTTTCCTCGCCGATTTAACCGAAATCTTGTTTCAAAATCAGAATTTAAAACATCCAAATGCAATTTTTTTTTTAAATCAACAATTTTCTAATATATTGTTAAAGTTTAAGATGTTCATGTCGGTTATCATTTTGAAAAATTTCTTTAGCTAATCTAAACAACATAGCGAATGGATTAAAAGCACGGTATTTTAAAAATCTATCATTTTTTTCAATTTTTGTAGGATCTGTTGTAAATTATACACAATATTCTAGAATTATTTCAATTTTTTGTAGGATCTGTTGAAAAAATGCTAAAATTTACAACAGATCTTACAAAAAAATTGAAAAAAAAAAAAAAAATTGAAAAAATGCTAAAAAGTTGTGTATAATTTACAATTTTTTGTAGGGATCTGTTGTAAATTATTACATACAATATCCTAGCATTTTTTCAATTTTTTGTAGGATCTGTTGAAAAAAATGCTAAAAAAATGATAAAATTTACAACAGATCTTACAAAAAAATTGAAAAATGCTAGAATATTGTGTATAATAATTTACAACAGATCCTACAAAAAAAAAGTAAAAAAATGCTAAAAATTTGTGTATAATTTACAATTTTTTGTAGGGATCTGTTGTAAATTATTACATACAATATATCCTAGCATTTTTTTCAATTTTTTGTAGGATCTGTTGAAAAAAATGCTAAAAAATTGTATAATTTACAACAGATCCTACAAAAAATTGATAAGATGCTAGAAAATTGTGTATAATTTACAATTTTTTGTAGGATCTATTGTAAATTATTACACACAATATTCTATCTAGCATTTTTATACTATAATTTTATGTTTTAAACAATAATTGCTGCTTCCATATTTCAGTTACGATTTTTATTAATCGACTTTCATTTAATTTTGCCATTTTTTAACCACTTTTAACAAGATCTAATTTTAGCAGCAGTTAATCTTTTTTGCCTTTTAATTTCTATCTTTATTTTTTCTAAATAAAAGTCTATTTTAAATATTTATATTAACCTATTCTCTTTAATCCTTCAAGCCTTCAATAAACGCATGGCTGAAAATGTGGTTGGCAAAGAAATTTCCGCTTGAATTAGGAAAACAATGTTATTAAAAGGGATCCTCACGCACTATTTAGGATCGGAACTTAAAACTCTCCTTATTAGCCACATCGTCAAGCAATTAAAAATCCTATTTACATAAATTACACCGCAAATTTTAATTAAGTTTAACAGCTAAAAAATATTTTCTCCCTTTGAAGTCAATTGAAAAAAAAAAAAGAAAAAAAAACATTTTGCGCCATCAAAATTATTCAGATATCCTTACTTCTTTAAAAATTTTATTAAGTTGTTAACGAGCATGATTATTTGCTATCGTTAACAAAGTTGTAAACTGTAAAATAATTGTCTATCGCGCCCTTTTCAGACTTAAAGTCACTTTTAATACAATTGAAATGTAACAAAATCCGTTCTTAAACACTATATACACGAGTAACACCCTCCTTACAAACGTGTTTTATGCACTACATGGCAAAAAATAATTTTCCCCTCTCCTTTCATTATGTTTAATTTGCAGGAAATTAAGTGTTATTTTTTTAATCGGAAACCATTTAACGCAACCAAGCACTGCTAACAATTAAACAGAGGAAACACGAACTATCAGAGAACATTTTCTTTGATTTATGGAAGTTTTCTAATAAAACAATTACATGAATTATATGTATTATGTACTTAGAAACGTCTTCTTCCATTTTTAGCATTAGTAATGAACTTATATTAAACGGTGACGACCGTGAAATGTTAGCGTGACAGACGATAGGATATCACTTGAAAGACAAACGTCAATAATCTTAAAATAAACACAATGCTTCTATATTTACTGAAAAGATTCTTATACTTCATAACTATACATGCAGACGGCCAATTTTATACATTGTAAAAGTTGTCAATTAAGAGTCGAAGTGTCTTTACGAAATACGATTCATCAAAAAATTAATATATTTATAAACAACTTTTTGGTGTTTTAGGGAAAACGAGATTTGGATCAGTAATTCTTGGGTTGGGTGACACGTTGCCCTACTGTATTTGCTCTACTGGTTTCTTTTAACTGGGTGCACCGTCTGCGATTGGCGGATAGAAGGGCATATAAGACATTCTGCAAAGCTTGTAGGTAAATGGTCACGAATTTGCAGCCATGTGCTTCATTTGGGTAAGTACTACTTATGTAAATTCAACTATTATTATCGATAACACCATGCATTTTCGACTCCTTTTTTTATATAGAGTTATAATTTTTTTATGTAAGCTATAAAGCATTTTTCTTTTAGATCGTCGAGACTTTAATCTTGTGCACGGGTGCATTATGTTTTTATACTGATGACTTTAGCGACGAGCACTTTTCACCTTCTACAGTATACTATCATCAGATACCTCTAGAACACTATCATCCCCTGTGGACAAAGAATTACTTTCCGAAGAAAAGTTTCAATAAATTTCCAGCCAGTACTAATCCTTTTACTATGAAAGTTCCGTTTGAGTCGTCATCATCCCTTTTATCCGAAGAACAGAGACTAATACCATTCACGGTGCCACCTAATAAACTAAATCATCCTTCGAGTAACAGATACTTCAATGCAGAACAGATTGCTAATTATAATCACGTTCAGAATTCTCCAGCATCTGCAGATCCCATAGAAACTGAAGTGTATCATCTACGGTTACCACCCGTTATACTAGACCATACCGGACAGTATCACAGAGTACCAACAGGAACATTAGTGCAAATGTTAAAAGGTGTTCAAACTCTAAACAGAATACAACCTCAAGATTTAAATTATGCTACTGGAAACAGTCATTATACAGTGCATTCTCAACTGCCTCCTCAGCAAACTCAACGCAATCAACAAATTCAGCAGTCTCAAGGCGTTAGTAACTCTTACATCCCTTTGAGAGGTTATCAGAGTCCTAAATCATCATTAGGTCAAATAGACCGGCCATTCGTCCATTATTATTCTCTACCACCAAACCATAATTATGCAAACAACCAACCACATTACCAGCCTCAAATTATCACTCAACCTTACTCTCCTTTAATTAGTATTCCTCCTCGATCCGCTGCCAAACCACTTTTGGTAAAGAGCGAGATTAGAATCGCCAACGTGTCCGATTCTTCCTCTAATCAAACTCAAAATCCCGATTTGAAATTCTCTCAAAGGGATGATGGTGTTTTCGGCAATTTAAGAGGTATTGAATTACCTCAACCACCACAAGGACGAGCAGATACTTCAGCACAAAAAATCACTAACTCGGCTTTAAGCACGCGATGGATTGAGAGATCTAAAGAACCACCACGTTGTGTGAATGGCACTAATGCCACCTTCTGCCTAGAGGATGCAGATTATCCTTCGTAAGTATAAATATTTTATTATATTCATATACGATTAAATGGAAGTTAGTTTTATCTATTGATCAAGGAACTATGAAATATTTATGAGCTGGTAACAGGAAATGTCCTTAGATGCGATCAGAAATCTATCATAATTTTAGATTTAATGGATAAGATAACGTCAATTTTTAAATATAGGGCAAAAAGAACAATTTAAAAATTCAAATAACCATTTTCGTAATAAATTTTGGTGCATTAGAACGGAAAATTGCGCGCCCATCATCATAAATTTTATTAACAACTGCGAATTTTAATTACATAATTAAATATTGCTTGCAGAGAAATAATAAGATTATCAATGAACAACAACCAGTTTCTACTGGAACGAATTTTGGCAGATCCGAGTGACAGTTCCTCTATCAAATTGGTGGAAGGGGTGGATAACAATTCCACTTCTGAAAGCATTCGCGAAAAAAACGACACCTCTAAAGATGGCAACTACATCTGTCCGTCTACGGTCACTTATTCCCAGCCTCTTCGAGCATCCAACATTGATGGCGAATGGAAGATTATTGTGAATTTGAGAGAACGCGAAGGTGGTGCAAAATATTCTCAAACTGTCCGTTTAGAAGAATGCAGGTAAGTTGTTGTGTTGTTGTTGTTATTATATACTAATCTCTACGTCTCGAGTAATAAATTGCTTTCTAGTAATTCCGAATCATCGTGCAACTTTTTGAATGGAGTCGTAAGTTCCCGATGTGTGCAGAAGTACAACCTACAGCGATTATTGGCATGGAGCTACGAGGAGGGGATTCACTTCGACGTGTTCCGTCTTCCCATCGCGTGTTCGTGTCAAGTACGAAGTGTAGAAGCGTTGTGACACTCACGATGCGACAGTAACCAGTGCATCACCATCAACTGACTGTAAAGTGTGTTGGGTGTAAGCTATTTTGAAGGATGTGGCACGTACCATATATCCTAATCTTCTGTTAGAAAGTCTATAGACGTCACACCATAACCGGATTAATACTATTTAAAATTTTAGTACAAAACGTCGAATTTACTAATTTCTCTAAAGAAAAAAAATGCAAAATGATGTCTTTATCATCAATACAAAATTTACACCATCGTCACTAACTTATGTTCGAAATAAAAATCATCATCTATAAAAATGTTTCATGTCATTTTCTAATTTTATTGATATATCATATCAAAACAACACCATTAAGTAGTTGAATAGTTTTAATTGTACATCTGATGACATTACATACCCACTAACAACTAAGATGAAACATATAAAATGACGTTAGCATCACTATGGACAGACCACTGACCAGATTAATAGCCATCAACATTAGAACTCTCTTTGCTAATCTGCAGAGAGAGACTCCTCGGTTTTACTACTCAAGAGTGCGATTTTTGTACAAAAACTAGGTGATACTACCACAGTGATATAACTGCTATCAATAAATATAAAGACGCAACACCCAGCTAGCGGATATTTACACTTTTTTTGAATTTTGGAACTGCAAACTGAAGCGCTATATTTCCACAATGGCAAATCTAACTATTCCACATTTTCTATCTATAGAAAAGAATGTGTTAGTTATCTTACCGTCGAGGGAAAACAAATGTAGTGAATTAAATTGGCACTGGCCTTTTCTTATACACACTTGCAGTAATTTTGAATTCAAAATTAACTATTATACTGGTCAGTGGTATAAAATACTTAAACTTACATTTAACCTGCAATTCCCCCCGTTTTAACCTTTTCGACAAATGCACTTAAAATAGCATAATTTCTAATCTTCTAATGGCATCCAAATCACTTTGAATTTTGGGCATCTTCAAAACTTTGCCCTAAGCTATCTGAAGCATGCACAAAAATATTCCCAGTTAATGGGAAAGAGGGGGCATGTTACCTTTACAATGAAACAACAGGAAATTCTTAACAATTTTACTTTATGATGATTTTTTTTTATATATATGTACCGCATATTTTTTAAATATTTATATATAATACACAATGAGAAAGTGGTGCTGAGGTACAGAAGTTTCTTCACTTATACCAAAACAAAATTTTTTCCTTCTATGGATGTGGCCCCGGTGAGATTCCAAAACACAAAAATCATTCACATTTATCATTATTTAACCTTTTTTTCCTCCACTTTCTATATCAGGTATGATTTTGCAGTAAACACCTGTATCACAGAAAAGTCTGTAAGAATTCACCAACAATCGGGGAGGACAATAATTCTGCGCTATTGTAAACACATATGACATGGATCGAATTGATCTAAACACTTAAAGAAAGCACCTGGCTGAGTCACCACTGCTGACAATTGACGAGTGTGCTGCCATTTTTACTATCGAGATGTTTTAATTTACTTTTTAAAACTAAAACATGTCCGGGTTTTGCCTGTTTCCTAAAACCAGTCCAGCTGCAATAGGAAACAATCTGTAATGTATTGCTGATGCCTGAGGTTTAAATCAATCTTCTGATTGTGCTCTGTAAACACAACTGAAATAGCACCCCAAGAGAAATAATACTGATTGTCACCCCGGACTTATCTATGGACTTTAAATGTAGAACAGCTAGCTATAAATACTATTGGAAAATATACTCTCTCTCTCTCTCATTACAGCAAGTGGCATGGTTATATGCTGACAACTGCAAGCAAATTTTCTGTTGTAATTTCTATTGAGTTTCTTTGGTATTATTTTGTTATTTATGTACTTACGACAATTATTTGGCATATCTACAAACTAAAATTCCAAATTTTTGATTTTTTAAATTGCATGGGTGAAATTAATCTCCTTGAAATGCAGCAACAAACAAAAAACTTATGGATTAACAGATGCAAGACGATTTACAAGGTTGTCATCTTCGTACAATTTTAAGTGATGTTGGAAAATGAATTATGGACTTACATAATATATTTTTTTTGTATTTTTTACGAGACAGACGAAAAAGTTTGGAAAATTATCCAACTTCATCAAAGGATGATAATAAGCAAGTTGAAATGTTCAACTATTGTTCAATCTTCAACTTGCATAAATCCAGTTTAATCAAAGTCACTGGTAACGCACAAAATATATTTGTGCAAATGGGACTTTTGGGGTAGCTATATTGATGTTGGTGTTGTAGCACCATAAGAGAATGCTAATAAGTTCAAACACATATCATATACACCACATCACAGATATGGCATTTTTACAGGAGGTATAAACTCTAAAATTAATTTCACGAACAACTGTAATTTTCATTATCATTTGTTTCCAAAACCTTTGCTTCTGCTGCTGCTGCATAGTTATTGTCACTTTCAACATTCTCTGGTAGGTTGTTTTGTTCCGTAAATACTTCTATTTTCTCTTCACAAACTGGAAGATTGCTATTGGTTACTGCATTGACCACACTGTAATTCTGTTCTTCTAAGACAGACATACTTGACACTTCATCCATATCCAAATGCTCATCTGAATATAATTCAGCTCCATGAAATACATAGCGATTTGGTGGAACAATTAAGAAGGTATTTTCTAGGAAATAAAAAAAATTTATTTACGTTACAAATATGAATAATAATGTTTAAATCATTCAATTTATTTTAAAGAATGAATACTATAGCTATAACAGAATTTTGATAATTCATCAGTCATATATATTGAGAGCCGATTGGTTAGAAAAATAAAACTTAACTATATTAATATAAACTAAAATATATAAAAGGGAATTTTTTAGCAATATATTTTCTAGCAATGGAATTCCTTAAATATGAAGCATTTGAGATATAAGAATTATAAAACAAAAATAGAATATTTTATGAAGTCAATATAAAATTTTTTGAAAATGGAATTTTCCAATTCATTACAAAGATGAAAAAATTAATAATTATATGCAAACAAAAATAATTAAATATATAAGCAAATACTACAAAATACAGTAATACCCTGATTTTTTATAATAGTATTTAAAAGTCAAAACAGGTAATTCAAGTTCTTTAGTGAGAGATTCTTGTTATTGTACGAGGGGGGACCCAAAAAAACCGAACTGAGAGCGCGCTGCCATTAGTAGACGTAGTAGAGAGTTCTCCGGCTAAATAGGGTTAGTAGAGACCTTCACGAAACAGCTGTGCAGACGGCATCAGTTTGTACAGCTCCGGCCAAAATGTTTGTCACCTCACCGGATACGTTCGGCTTCCTTACAATACTCGGCTTCAGCATGCATTAGTTTCCTCGGTAACGTAGGCACTAATGTGCTGGCGGAGGGATCATCCATTATGTAGTTCGCTAGCAACGAGGGGTAGGGTTCTGATAGCGGCGAGAGAACTGTGACGTGTTTAAAATGAATATTAAAGTTTTCATAGAAAACGAATGGCGGACTAATATTATGGCTTTCGTAATAGATAATAAAAAACTATGTGCGATAGGTGGAAGTGATAATTTTTCCTGAAATACTAATCGAGATGCAGGGATGAGAATGACGTAGTGAAACGTCATCCTTATCTCTGCATCTCGATACTGAAGACAATGCCTCGTGCCATCACGAAAGAAATTAGAGATTTGGTAATCCACCATAGAGAAAATGGTGTTTCGGTGAATGAAATTGCTGAAATGTTGGACATCAGTAGGAGAACAGTTATTAGGATATGCAAATGTCCAGCAGAAAGAGGCACGTTGTCGCCATTTAAATCAACAGGCAGACCCAGAGTTTTTCTCTATGGTGGATCGATGAATAAATTTATATTGAAAAAGCATTTATTGCCAACTTGTTTCTATATTATTATTTATACATTGTTAAAATTACACATTACAAACTAATCGTTTGAGATTTACATATATAATTCGATAGTTGTATTTGGGTGGGGATATTATATTCAACTGTCTGCAACGATAAGCGAATATAGCAAATTCGAAATCCGTTTATATACAACGAAACATTGTGAACATACGTAGGAATATATTCATAATCGTCGCGTTGAACGTTATAAGTGGAATGAAATGCCATCGTTCAGTTTCTTCCTGTTGTATCCCAGAAAACACTAAAAGATATTACGCACGCAACGCGACCCTCTCTTGTCAGGGACTATGCAAGGAGGGATGTCATCCATATATACCGCATACTCACTCAATATAAGTTTATTTTACATGTTTGCTTCAAGAACTTCATCAACAATTTAATAACCTGTCTTTATTGGGATTTCCTGCACGAGTTCGTTAAGCAGCCAGAAGGCAGCATTGCGGGCTGCTTAGCATCAGTATATTTCATCCTACATTTTTTGCGGATCTGTCTTTACGAATCCATTGGAAATTGTAGGACGTATAGAAGAGACACTTAGCAATAGCTAGGGACGGGTTCGGCCCACTTAACCAATACAGATATGAATCGGGCGACCTGTTAACTATTCAAATGCTCCGGGTGGCACTAGCAAACCGTTGTAATTAATTAAAAACACAAATATCAAGTTTTGTAATGGTCAATACGGGTAAAATTTCGACATAATAAAATGTTTAAAATGATTATTGATTGAATGATATAAATATTATTGATTAATAATAATCAGATTTTTTAATCTTTGAAATCCTCCAACGTATTGAACGCTAGACAACAATATTGGAGACTCCCTTATTCGAAAGGAAAAATTATGAATGTTTGTCAAACTGACACTTAAGTAGCAGGGACATAATTGTGTGTGTGTTTGAATTTCGCGAGAAATGATCATCTTTCCAATTATTACAGTTATAAATTATCATATTTCTTTTTTATACAAAATAACTAAAACATTTGTAATGATATACTTGTATTTAAACTGTTTTCAAATATTACTTTCTTAATAATTACGTTTGGTTTCAAACCATCTGTTACCTTATTATAAAAAAGTAATGCTGCGAGTGATAATACTTTAGAGCGATCAGTCTTGCCAATTTACCTCCCATGCTTTGCGTAACCCACCTCCCCTACATTGAATGCGTGTGGGACATGTCTAACGCACTCAATGTAGGCAGCACTGTATGTGGATTGGAAACTGTAGCTGATCATGATTTCCAGTTTCCAGCACCTAGTTGAAAGTGACAAAAATTTTGGCTGGAGCTGTATGTTAACGTTTGAGCATAGTGTTGTGTTTCTCTTACTGTTATTTTGTTCTGCCTGCGAGTTATAGCAAATTTAAAAGAACAAAGAGTGTGTTTGAAATTTTGTTTCCTGCTTAAAAAATCAGCAACGGAAGCTTACCAAATGCTTCAACAGGCTTTTAAGGAGGATGCTATGAGCCGCACACAAGTTTTCGAGTGGTTTGGGCGCTTTAAACGTGGTGAGATGAGTGTTGAAGACCATGCTCGTTCTGGGCGTCCTTAAACATCTTGAAACGATGAAAATTTATCAGCACTTTTTATTTGGAAGTTTTAAGACGTCTGCGAGAGGATGTGCGGAGGAAACACCCAGAACTTTGGCAATCAGGTGACTGGTTCCTTCATCACGACAACGCCCTACACACATGGCCTTACGAGTGACCCACTATTTGGCCTCTTGGGGATGGCCTGTTGTTCCCCACCCTACGTATTCACCAGACCTAGCCCTGTGCGACTTCTTCATCTTTCGAGAATGAAGAAAAATCTAAAAGGGAAGCGTTTGGACGATGTGGAGGCGGTAAAAACAGCTTTGCAAAGGGTACTGGACAATATCAAAGTTGAAGAGTTCCAGAGATGCTTCAGTGGGAAAAAAGACTTGAAAAGTGCATCGAATCTAATGGAGAGTACTTTGAAGGTGACTGAAGGAATTTTGTAAAAAAGTTAATAAATAAGGTTTTTATACAAAAAATCCGGTTTTTTTTTGGGTCCCTCCTCGTATATATGAACCCACGTTTTTAAAATGAAAACTTTTGTTTCAAGTGTCAAAGTTATTTTTTCTTTTCTACCATTTTCAAATTGAAAATATGCAATTTAAACAGTTTCAAAAATGCCAATTCAATGGCAAAATAGCTAAAAATATCAAAAATATGAACATTAATTTTAAACAATAAATAAATTCTAAACATTTCATAAAAAGGCATTTAAACCCATACACATAACTATACAACATGGTATAATTAGTTTTATAGCAGAAATTTCATCATCTGCTTCAAAATTGGAAAATTAAAAATGGCAGCTTAGAAATGGAAGTAGTATGCCCTTCGGTTTTATCAATATATTATGTTAATAATTTCTATTCCTGATCTGTGCTTAAGATAACTAGTTCATATGCATTAAACCCTCATCTATTTATCTATCAATAATAAATAAAAATTCTTTAACATTAATATGACAATTTCTTTATTATAATATGCCTGATTTTAAAGGCTATATTTTTCTTTATTTAGATAAATAAATTATTGTTTAATCATATACTATTGATTTTGTTGACCTTAATTCTATTATGGTCAAATTGCATTGCTGAGAACAGAACTCCTGGTTTTAACACACTATCTATGGAGAAATTGATTCTTGGTTTATAAGTTCTTACTTAAACTAACTCACAAAATGTTAACTTGTAAAGGAAAAACTACCTGTTAAATTACAGGTAGTTCCTGCCTTTATAAGTTAACATTTCAAGTTACCAGTTTAAACAAACATGTCATTCTAAAGCATAAAATCAAAAATAAGGTATTTGAAATCACAAAGCAGTTAATTAATCCAGAGAGGAAAATATAAGCAATATAAATATGAAAAAAAGAGTAGAACAAAAAATCTAGTCATGGGAATAGTATCTTGCCACTGAGCCAGCAGATTCGTTTTTTTACACACGCTGAAATTTGTGTGCACAAAGTTCACTGTGAACACCATAGAAAGCAATGCATATATATATATATTTTTTAATCAGGTCATTGACATGTCATAAAATGAAGAATTTCAATTTTATGATATTGTAAATTTTGGCAAAATTTTGTATTAATTTATATGAAAATGAATTGGGTCCAAATATTTTAAATTTATATTGCAGGAAAATGTATGTAAAATCCAGGTTGCACTAGATCATTGGTGTACTTCCAGATTTTAAACTTTATATTAGCTTCTCTCCCCAGATTACTATCATCATCATATTGGGTATTAAATTTAATTGAGAATTATCTTGTCAGCATTTTAGTAAATAATGACCATTTTTATTATATAAAATACATATTTTAAGATAATACAAAATAGCATTTTTATCAGAAGTAATGGCAATATATATTAATCAGACTCAACATAAATGATTGAAGTTAAATGGAAAACAAATAGGAATTTTTCTTGCTATAAAATTTTTCTACAATTATTTTGAAAAATACAGTAATGTAAAACTGAGCAGAAGCCCTCCATACTGTAAATGCATTACAGTGTAATGTTAAAACTGTTGTTGATATTAAAGGAATTACCATGGTTAAAACCATAATAAGAAAGAGAAGCAGGCAACTTAATTAAAAGTTGTCTCTAAGCTATCAAAAGCAGACTATCAAACATGCAGCTGCCAGTACTCTTCAGCACAGCCCAATCACTTGCATAAATATTTCAATAATTATATATTTTATATAATTTAATTACTATTATAATTCATAAACAGGATAATACAGGAAAATATCATTAATTTGAATAATAAATTAAAATAAACTTAATTTTATTTATTTTCTATACTTATTAATATACCTAATTTTTTTCCTTTCAAATTTTTTCTTATAAAACAGAGCTATTGTTGTAAACTGTGAAAAATTAGAAATGCAATTAATTAGAATGTTTAGATGCAGCCTTCCCAACATTGCTGTGTCCTTTAATGAGGCCCTTTCTATATTATGTTGTCTTTAAGTGAGAATTGAGTTTGATATCTCTGCTCTAAGGAATGGGCAAGTAGAGCCAATCACTAATACTCCCCACCTGTCTCATTCTTTAGATAATTTTTAATCACTTTTTTGGTAAAATTTTCTTATACTGGAGAAAATTTTTCAGTAATCACTGAAAAACAATGCATACTTACTGAATCACATTTTTAATAAGAATTATCAACTATTTTCAGTTTCAATAGTAACACAAAGTATTGATAGTAAAGTTTCTGATTAAATTAATTATGAACTTTATATTTTAGATCAGTGTCTGCCAAACTGTGTGCCATGAAAGATTTCGGTCATAAAATTCAGTCCTACGAATCTACATGATAATAAAAATCGCAAAATACCACGATACAGGCCTGACATTAACAGAAAAAGAAAATTTAATGAAATGACCCTATGCAAAAAGTGTCACATTCTGAGCTAGAATTGTAAGCATTTTGAACTTCGCTATGAAGTCAATATTCGCGATTAGCTACTACAGACATTAAATCTTTTGTTGCCATTTGAATCATAGTATCTTGGCCAATTAAGTTTCTCAGCTCTCATGGAAATGAAATAATAAAAATTTAGAGCCACGTCTTGATATAATTCTCAAAATCAATTGCATACTTCTCATTAATAAAATTATTATTTATATTACCTACTTATTAATTTCGATAAAACAATATTATTTTACTGTTATTGTTATTCCTATATTAATATTTGATTCATATTAATAAAATAATATGAATCAAATATATATTTCGGATTTTTATTTGGTGCGCCACCAAACAAATTCCCCCACTTCAGTGTGCCGTGAAATAAAAAAGTTTGGCAGACACTGTTTTAGATTAAAGAACAAAGATCTCATTGCAAAGAATTGTAATGAATTGCTAAGCTAATTTTTCACAATTAATGTAATTTGTTAGTATGTAGAAAAATTTTTTAAATTATAATATTAAAAACTTACCAGGCAATCTAGATGACAATGACTGTTTATGAGTGGACTGCCAACATTCTCTCAATTTTTCTACATCTCGTGTTGATTGTGGTTCAGAATCTCTATCATTACTAGTTGAATCAGGATTGTTATTGCAATGATCATCAACAATTCCATCCAGACTATCTTCTATTCTAATATTGGAAAGATTATTACAATCACAACTACTGCTTTCTTCTTCAATTGTATTATCAGAATTCTGATTCCAACTACTAGCCACAACTGCAGTAGTGGTGTCTGCTACTGCCATATTATTATTATTATTATTATTATTGTTGTTGTTAACTTCAGTTTCAGGAAATGTATTATTTGTACAATATTTGTTGACAGATGGTAATTCCACAATTTGTTGAAGAGCATGTTGAGTTCCAATAACCTGCAACCAATCTTCTCCTAACCTGAAATCAATTTAATAATGTAAATTTCATAAATGAATTCACTTATAAATATTTAAAACTAGTTAATAGCTGTTCATTATACTGGGATAAGTATTTCTGATTATAATTAACAGATGAGAATCGATAATAATCTATGTATAAAACTTACTCTAAATCACAATTATAGAGGAACAGGGAGACAGTCTGCAAATTTTGTGTATACATTTACAACAAAAATCTACTGATCAAAGCAGATATTTATAATGCAGAGATATGAGAAAATGCTTGAAAATATGTTGCATGGCTACATAATTTGCATTCCATACATTCCTACAAATGGATTCCACATCCATTTTTCTAATTATACTATTTATTGCAGGTTTGGGTATTTTATATATTTATTCTTTAAAGTCAGCTAGGCAGCTTCATAGTAAACCAAATACTTAGCATCACTGAGAATTCAGATTTAATTCTGAGTCCCATATCTTCAGTTTTTCAGGAGGATTCAGACCATCCAATAAATCTTATTCTTCAATATTTCAGCTGATTTCATCATGAGTGTTTCCAGTCTGTGATTGGCTCTAAAGTCCATCAATTGAAAACTAAAATTGCCCATTGCCAGATAAAGTATAGACAGTCCTTGACTTACAATCATTTGACTTATGATAGGCCTTTACAACATTCCAAAGTTGGCAATTTTCATAGCATATTGGTTAGAAACTTTATTAAAAACAAAGAAAGCAATCGATTGCTATCTTGGGGATCTAGGTTCAATTCCAGATGATTTTATATCTCGGAGTCTGGATTCAATTCAGGAATTATTTTATAACCTTGAGAACCCAGGATCAAATCCAGATGATATTTTGAAGGATTCAGTATATTATTGTCTATTATTATTACTAAAATTATTAACATTATGAGTCATTTTTTTATTTACAATATTTTCCATTTATGATGAGATTATCAAAATCCATTGTAAATCGAAGACAACCCATATATTTCATATGCAATATGGCAGCTTAACAATTAACCTAATCTTATTCTTTAATATAATTATTTTTATTGTTTTTGATGCACTAATGCTTTATAGTATATGCTCCTACATGTTTTGCCGTATGTAGGATTTCACTGAACTATCCCTCTATGTAAATCAGGAGATTTTTCTATATATTATTTATTAAATTATCTGTTGCACTATCATCATCTGTTGAACTACTGAACATATTTTAGTAATGCCATTCTTTAAGAGAAGTTTATATCTTGGCATTGATAGAAATACCCTTTTTACAATTTAGCCCATCTGAAATGGCTTTCTTGACACATTCAAAACAATGATTAATATGGCATTTACTTTGTTGAATGATGAATTTTTTTTTGTTTTAAAATTTATAGTACAGAAATATTTCTGATTAAAAGTGAATATTTTATATATATTTTATAATGCTAATTACTTTACTTTAACATATTTTAAAAATTATGATTTTTCTTTAAAGTTCTGATATTTGGATCCTAGTGCTTTCAACTACACGAAAGAACAGAGCAGATATCACTAATTCTACTTGAAAATATTTTTATATATCATATTATACTTTATTTGAATTCTTTAATAGAATTTTTTTCTCATTTTACTGATGGAATGATTAAAATACAGGTTGTCCTCAGCTTACAATGGAGTTATGTTTTAATAACTTCATTATGGGTCATTTTTGACCTAATGATAATAATGATGATGATAATGATGATGATGATGATAATAATACTAATAATAAAGTGAAGTTATAATAATAATAATAATAATAGTAATAATAATAGTGTGAGGTCCTGGAGAACCCAAAACGGCACTCTCTTGTCTTATAGAAATATTATGAAATTATGTTAAAATTTAAATTAAAAATTAAACGAAAAAAAATTTGTTTAAAAATAATAATTAATTAATTAAGATCTATCAAGATAACATTAACAGGAAACTTCGAATAAGTTCGCTAGTTCCTTGTCCATCCGTGGGAAAGTTCCTTCTCCAGATGGGATGAAAAGAATAAATAAATACGACTTCCGTGTCAAAGAATAGACGGAGAGAAGAGAATCAGAAATAGAAGTTCATAATTTGGAAAAGTTACAACAGAAAAATGTAAAGTCTTTACGACGGGAGTTAAATCTGCCCCGTCGGTGGTAGCTGACGAAGGCGAGAGAGGATGGACAATGGCGAAGACAGCCGATTGACGGATGGCGTTCAACGGTAGTGTACAACAAAGATAGGAAAATAAGAACTGTGAATTAAGTGGACAATAGACATTTAGGATTTGTGTACAGACTACTACAACCATGTAGTAGTGTACGATCGACAAAGATCTCTCCCAGGTATGTGGTAGGTTATGGTGAACTCACTCTCCCTCTCAGAAAAATATATTCATTGCAAAGTTACATTTAAGTTAGTTTTTATATTCAAATGTTAAATAAATACGCTTATATTTTTGTTTATAATTTGGTTTCCGAGTCAATTTCCAATCCTGGACCTCAACGTCACGGATCATCGTGCCAAACACGACGATGCAGTCAAATCCCGACTTCCTTTAACAGCGCCTACCCCCGCGATCCTCACAATAGATAATGGATGCTAAATTCTTTATGATGGTATAATCATCTTAATTTGATCCCATTCAAGGTTATAAAATAATCTGGAATTGAACTCACATTGTCAAGATGATAAATAATTGCTTTACTATATTTTTAATGAAACAAAAGCATTTCTAGTCAATCTGCTATGAAAATATCCACGTTCAGAATATCATAAGGGCCATTATTAGATCATATCATCAAATGATTGTAAGTCAAAACTGTATTGTAATAACACTTTGGTATTAGTTTGTCATGTTTATATAATGAAAAATGAAGTAATGTGCTCACAATAAATCTATACAAACTATGAACTTGTTAGTCAAAAAAATGTTCATAGTTGGTATAGATTTATTTTAAGCACATTACTTCATTTTTCATTATAAAAACATGACAAACTAATACATATAAAACTAGCTACAAAATGAATATCAACTGATTTACATAAACTAAATATTTAATAATAAAATTATAAAGAAGGAACTTAATATAATTTGCATAATTAAAATTAATTGTTGTGATATGATTCATTTTTTAAATTTATTAGACAAAGAACATCAAAGATTGATTCAATGGAAGACAGCCAGAGGCCAATCTGTACTGTTTGTTAAGACCTTCCTACAGCAAATAATTATTGGTTACTGTTCATTTTCTGCTTTTCTCAAATCTGTGTCCCAATTATGCTGATTTTAACAGTTTAAAAAGTTGCTTTTCACTATATCAGCAAAAAATATTAAAATTACCTATTACAAACAGTCAAAAACCAACTAATAAATATAGGTCAATAAAATGGCCATATTATACCAACCTATATTACATTAGGCATGGTAGTGTCAAAATTATAATATCGAACATCCAGAACTGATTCTGGATTCCACATCTGCAGCTTTTTTTTGCAAGGAATCCATGCTTATCTCATCAACCATATCTTTCACCTCTTTGATCAATCTTCTTATTAGTCTAAGCAATTTGTAGGGCTTTGGAATAGGCCCTAGTATGAAGAGGTAAACTTTGACCTATCCTGTCTATTATTTTATTATGCTCTTTTTATTATTTATCGTTATAGTCAATATTATTTAACATATTGTATTTTTGTTTAAGAGTTAACTTACTTCCATGTTCTCCGTCATAGTATTTAGCAATAACGTGTTTACGGAACAGACATCCATTTTCCGAGAGAGCTTTCTCGATTTGTGACATCATCTCATCTACATAATTTTACCACTGAGCCGATATGAGAAAATAAGAATGATCTTTTATCGACGTTTTGTTCAGTTTTATAATTAAATTGTAAAGAGGATGACCTGAATTGATTATTCTGTAAACTAATAAATTTGAACTTGTTGCACGAATTTATGTAGATGAAGCAACACGGGACTGTAAGTCACTCCATATAAAAGCTTACGTAGCCAACGACACAGAGAGGTATTGTATTGATGTAGAACTGGCTAAGTGACATTCAAATCTCTTGTAAAGATCTACAATTGCTTGAAGTTTGTATTGGTGATGAAGGTAGTAGAATTTAGTAGTATTTAAGGTTTATTTCTTGAATAATTGAATTTTTGGATATTTGAGTTGGATTAAATAAGCATTGTTGATTAATCGATTGGTGCTTTATTATTGTTTTAATAAAGCTTTAATTAACACTTTTGTAAGTGTTTTCAGTCTAATAAATTTATATTTTTTGTTATTTAACTTGTTTGAGAATTTATTCGATTTATTAGTATATGTTTCTAACATTGTTGTTGTCATTTTAGATTTAACACTTATTTGCTACTTCTAGTTGTAAGTTTTTCAGGTTCCAGGTTTTTGTCATGTAAACATCAATTACTATTTTAATGTATTTAGTTTAGGAAATAGTAAAAGACCTGAGCTCAGTCCGAACTCTGGATTTGCAGAGTTGTAGAACCGTTACGTTTAGGTTATAATTAATATTACTGGTATTCATTAGAATTCATGACTTTGCACTACTATTCAGTATTTTCCCAGAAACAGCATAAAATACAGAATATCTATATCAAGTTATCTTCCTGAATGTCAAAGGAAACAGCAAATTTTAGCCAAACTTGCTGCAAACACCAGTAAATACAGTGTGTATATATATATATATATATATATATGAATTTAAATGTTTGTGTTGTGATTTAAAAAAAATTGGCAAAGTGTTTATCATCTAAAATAATTAAATACTCAACTAAGAATTTAATTTACCTGCTGCATAATTCCTTTATAATAACATCACAATCTCCTAAGAGCTCCACATCAAATGTAAGATGCTTTAATGGTTCTCTATTAATTAAAATTTGAGGAACATTTGGTGGTATTGAACCTGAAATTGGAAAAAGAAATTACAAAATAAAAATAATCCTACTCTAAGATTTAGAATATAAAAAAATATGGTCATGCCAACTTACTTGGTATGAGTGCAACAGGACGAACTTTTAAGGATGAACCAATAACAATAAGAAGATCACAAATATCTTTATCTTTAGCCATTGTCTGATGAAATTCATCTGATAAACCTTCTCCAAAAAATACAATATCAGGTTTCATTACAGCCATTTCTTCTATATCAGGTGGACAATATGGGCAGTAAGGAATTTGCTAAAAGTAAAAATTCATTTAATTAAAAACTAAAACATTAACAACATATAGATGTGCAAAAAATCTTTATTAAGCATGTATATACATACAATTATTACAATTGTGTATATGAATATAAAGAATTACTGACAGTTTTTTTAAATTTACTGATAGCTGAAATAGTTTACCAAACTGCACATTATACAGATAGTCCTTGATTTTTGACAGATTTTAACTGAACCCCAAGGTCATAAGTTGAAATGTCCTAAACTTATGATTTCATATTATCAATTTTTATTAGGACACTATACATTATCATAATAAATTTAATGAAAACAAAATTATAGGAATCAGAAACACAAAAAAGAATAATTTCAATATATCAGGCTATTGCACATGAACATACACACATACACATACACACACACACACACACACACACACACACACGGACACACGCACACACACGCACGGACACACGCACGGACACACGCACACGGACACACGCACATGGACACACGCACACGGACACACACACACACACACACACACACGGACACGGACACACACACACAGACAGACACGGACACTAATTGTATTGACCAGTCACAGAATTTACAATATTATATCAATATCATACTGTCTGTCTACCACAAGAATAGCTCCCGCCAAGATGTCTAGTTAGTGGCGGTCGCTATAGCAACAAGACCTGTCCATTTTGAATGGGGGTTAAGCATGTGAGGAATTGGTGTAATTCTCGGATTTACAGCTGTTGCACGTGTTTAATTCATTTTACGCATTTTATTTTTAAAAGAAATGATGATGATAAAAACATCGCCAACACGCCATCAAGGTGTTCAGTAAGCCAAAATGGACGCCTTTCTTCTGGCTTCCCCTATCGAAAATGGGGCGAGTCTTGTTTCCAGGGCAACAGACATGCACAGACTTCTTGGCCGGAGCTATTCTTGTGGTAGACAAACAGTAAGTACAAGGGGTAGTATCAGGTGTGTAAATATGAAACTAGAATTTTTTAATAAAAAGTACATGTTCATCGTATGATAATTGTTTAAGAGTATTTTATTCAAAGTATTGGCCATTTATTAGTTATACATTTTCCCCATCCTTCTGGCAATGCGTGGATGCCATGCCAGAAAAACTGTTCTTCTTTTGAGGCAAACTAGTTATCAAGCCATTTTCGTACATTTTCGTAGGAAGTGAAGTGCTGCTCAGCATGTCCGTGCCCCATAGATGCAAATAAGTGAAAATCGGCCGGGGCCAAGTCTGGCGAGTAAGCTGCATGTGAAAGTATTTCCCAATTAAGTACTTCCAACGTTTCCTGGACCAGTTTTGCTTTGTGTGATGGTGCATTATCATGAAGCAAAATCACTTTGTGTTGCCTTTTATCATATTCTGGTTGTTTTTCATGCAAAGCTCGATTCAAACTGATCATTTGTTGTTAGTAGTGTTTAGTAGTTACGGTTTCACCAGGTTTTAGCAGCTCAAAATAAATCACACCCTTCTGATCCCACCAAACACAGAGCATTGTCTTCCGTCCGAAGCGATTTGGCCTTGCAGTCGATGTCGATGGTTGTCCTGGATCAACCAAAGATTTTTTGCGCTTTGGATTCTCAAAATATATCTATTTTTCATCGCCAGTCACAATTCGATGGAGAAATGACTTTCTTTTGTATCTAGCGAGTAGCATTTCGCAAGTGGTTTTTCGATTCTCCTGTTGTCTTTCATTCAGTTCATGCGGAACCTATTTTCCCAGCTTTTGGATCTTTCCCATGGCTTTTAAACGTATGGAGACGGCTTCTCGTGACAAATTCAATTGCTCCACGAGTTGTTTTTGTGTTTAAGCGTCATCCTCATCCAACAATGCTTGCAATTTAATTCACTGTCTTCAAACTTTTTTGGTGGTCTTCCACGTTCTTCGTTTCTTACATCAAAATCACCACTTTTGAATTTATTAAACCACTCACAGCATTGTGATTTACCAAGAGCATGCTCACTGTAAGCTTCGACAAGCATTCGATGTGATTCTGCAGCAGTTTTCTTCAAATGATAACAAAAAATCAATGATGTTCACAAATCATAACTTGTAGGCACAAAAGTTGATATTTTTAACATGTAAAAAACACGCGTTATTGTATGAAACTTGTATGGTTTTGATTTGGATGTTGTTGACAGATGTGAAAAGTAAACATTGGCGCCGATGACGCGGTTTGACGAAAGGTACATTGACAGGTGGCTTCATCTATTGGCAAATTCCGGTTTCATATTTACACACCTGATAAGTCAAGAAATATCTGTATATTGTGTAATACACATTATTGGCTGGATCAATTAGTTTTTATTTTTGAGTATCTAAAATAAATATTCTAGTATAAAGCTATTTTTGATAGAAATTCAGCTATTTAAAAATTCTGTACTATCAATTATTTTCAATATGATATAGAATAGTGTTTCTTAAAATATTAAGATCACTTATGCAGCAATTTGTTGCTAAATTATTTTGCTATTGTAACTTTAAAAAAAAAAAAAATTTGAAACAAATACAATGTCCAGATTTTCCAAACTTTTGACATATATTATTCACAGTATATAAGATATTTTTCTTATTTATAGCAAGAAAATTTTAAAAATTATTCCAATAAAATATTTCTATAAATTTATTATGAATATTTTGTTTACCTGATTAAAAATTTCATCTTTTATTACAGAACAATCAACTTTATAACCACACTGTGTGCAGGTAGCAGTAGCAAATGAACCTAAAAATTGAAAAGCCATTTAATACAAAAAATTCAAAGTATAAATATTTTCAAATCAAGTGATTATATTAAATTTCAATGTTCTATAATTTAGGATGTTTAGAATTTATTAGAAGACATTGGGAATTCTTCTGTGTGTTCTGCATGCTTTTAAGATAATCTTTGTTACATGAATATTTGATTATATACAATGAAACATCCATCTATTGTGCCCTGGATATATTACTTCTCCAGAATCATCATCAATTTCTAGAGTTCCTGAACAAATCCTACTTAACACACTGATTACACCTTGACAAGACATTATTGGAAATTTCATATTGTAGGTACAGATGTTGTCTTAAATAAATTATAATTATTTTTGTCCATTAACAGACTGAATTTTTTTCTATGACTGTAATTTAAATGAAATCTTACAGATAAAGTAGACTCACCAAGATGGATCACATTTCATTTTTTGTAAATATATATTTTTGTTTACAAAATATATAAATGTAAACAAAATATTTACCATAAATTAACAATTTCTAATACATTTCATCTTAAATGCACACAAATAATACAAAAACCAGAAACCATGATGAATAACAGATTATATCAGTTACAGCCGTATTCACCAACCAAGTCTCAAAACGAGAATCGCGTGATGCGAGAATCAACCAATCTGAGCTCTGAGTTGGCATCAGAACAAACACTGTATTCACCACACTATTCTGATGCTAGCTCACATGATCGCTGACTTAAGTCGGGACAGTTTGTAAGGGACAATCTGACTGGACAAGAGAGAACACGAGGTTTATTTATTTATTTATTTATTCGATGTTGCAAACTTGAAGAGTACAATATGCCACAGTCAGAAGAAATTAATATATTACAAGAAACAAAATTACAATAAAATATAGAATACATTAAATCATAAAACAAATTAATAATCCATAACATTTGATGTAGTAAATACAGTAATAAAACTGTTAGATTTTTATTACTGATCAATAATTAAAATTAATTGATTAATTATAAATAAAGTAATTTTAAAATTAAAATTAATTGTAGATAATCTGCTGAAAATGTCCAGTAGCATAAAAACACAAAGCAATTAGTATCTGCTGAATCGGCGAGAAACAATTATTCCTATTGCTATCGAATTTCAGTCGCTGACCAAATCTATCAAGCGATAGGATAACATCTTTGCTAACTCTATCTCATGCGAAAGTCAAAATCGTCTAACACATCTATGTCCTCATTTCGAACAGAGTAAATTTTACATGGTTGTTGCCCTCTAAATAAGTTATTAAGTTGTAACTCACGCTTAAGACAAACATCGTCGAACACATCATAGTTGTCCATTTTGAAACGATGACTTCAGCCGCAGATAAAGGAGGCTTAAAACGCGTTTCATTTTCAGCAGCTTGAGTCACGATTTATACTGTGGTGAATACGAAAAATTGCATTGATTTCTGAAACTGGTTTTAAGCTATTGTGGTGAATACGGCCGTTAGAGTAATAAGTCAGCTGATTTTTGTTTACATTGAGCCATTTCTTATAATAATTGACCTTGTATCATTCACCTATCATTTCTGCTGAACTCACTTTGTCTTCTAGTCACCATAATTAACAACCCTGCTTCTAAAATTAACTAAATTTTCTTAAATTTTAAATAATATTGTGAAATAATAATAGTAGATTTTTAATTTTTAATTTTGAATATAATCTTAAAAAATGAAATGATTGATATTTATAAAAATGAAGTTTAAAATTACCTTTTATAATACTTTATGTGAAAAACTGAAAAATTTAGCAGAAAATTCATTGTAAATTAGACAGTAGTTAAATCCATTTAGAATTGTAACAATATGGTGCACTTCCAGTAAAGATCCATCATTGTATAAATTACTTTTATCATACAGTTTAGATATATAAATTTATTATTATTTTTTTTTAATAGGATGCTTATAATTATGCAAATTTTTATTGAATATAATCTTTCATGCAGGATCCCAAAAATAGAACTAAAAAAATGGAAGAAATTGATTTTCCAGAATTCCCTTCACTGATCACTCTGAAGGTACAACTCCTTATAGAATAATCATTCCATTTTATGATGGAATGATTATTCTATAAGGAGTTGTACCTTCAGATGATGAAAATTTCATGACAAAGCAATTGATGAGAAATAGCAAAAATAAAAACTTAAAATTTAAATTGTAAATATAATTATTTTAAAATGTAATGATGACAGGAGATGAGACAACACCAATGAAGAAAAAAATAGTTGAAAAGATGTAGACAAGAATTCTCTATTTTCTTTTATTTAATATGAGATATTTAGCAGTTAATAAGATTTGAAGAAACAATTTCAATTTATTTATATTTTTCTGTATCCATCTGCTTTTGCACAACTGTGAATAAATTATTCAAAAAATAGCTAAAGATTGCAGAAATTAACATACTATTTGACTAACCTTTTCAACCCTCCTTCAGGGCCATGAGGATTAAAAATGTTAATCCTCAATTAAATGTTAAAGTGTTTTAATTTCTGCAATCTTGAGTTACTTTTTAAATATTATTATTATTATTATTATTATAAAATTGAAATTTTAGACAAAAATTTGTCAAATATATTTTTTTTCTAATAATTCATCAATTTCAACCCATTTTTGGAAATTATTTTGGCTCACTCAAAAACAATTTCCTTTAAAAGTACAGTAGTTGAAGCTTTGTTGACAGGAGAGTAATTCCTACTCATAATATTCAAAAATTTTGTATTCATTTTTTTTATTTCCTACAGAGAAATAGACAGAAACCAGTTTAAGATCAAGTTCCCAATCAAATAAATCCCCCAAAAATTTTCCTATAATCAGTATCAGTGTAACTATGGAAATTAAACCCGCATTCGTATATCATTTCTTAATTTATCATTTTCCCATCTATTAGCCAAAAAACTTATCCCAGACAAATCATTTTTAAGAATACATCACACACAAATGTTAAACCATGATTACTATTATAATGCATATTATGTTTTTAGAACATAATATAACAAATAGCTATTTGGACTATGTCCAGTTAGGTGTGAGACTGATATTTTTTACTTGCCCAACAAGTAGGAGGGGAAGTATGATGGTGAGAGCCAATTTGGAAAACTTCTGTGTCCATATTGCCAATGCCACATCAAGCCTTATTGAGCACCTTTGTGCAAACAGTGTTAGTTTATTTTGAAGTTTGTAAAATTTCAAAACTTTGCATCACCTTTACACCTTTGATTCCATAATGTGCCACACATCTTGTTTCTATTGATGGCATGGCCTGCATGTTGCTAGATCTGGTGACAATATAATATTTCGTCACTCAAAAGCAAAGTTTATAATTATTGAAATAGGAATTTAGCAACTTTCTAAACTTCCTTTAGTGGAAAAAAAATAAAAAATTACTATTGTTGATATAAGAATTTTGCTACTTTTACTATGGTATTTATTGATTTTCTGTAAACTAGATTTGGCAACATTGCATATAAGTGTGAATAATTTCACTTCACTCTTTCACATAAATACACACTATACAGTTCAATCCATGTTCTTTAACACAAAAGGTTGTAATGGATCATTGTTGTTATATCTTTTAATCTAATTTTCAATTTTTTCATTTTATATAGGTCCTAAATTTGTTGTTTTCTCACATCCATAGTTTTTCCCAAGATTCCTGGCAAAAATGACAAATCTAGGTTTCGCTGTAATTCAATCAATATATAGCTCAGGAAATATGCAAACTGAAAGAGGCAAGCAAAAAATACAAAAAAAAAAAAAAAAAAATAGCTCAGGAAATATGCAAACTGAAAGAGGCAAGCAAAAAAAAAAAAAAAAAAAAAAACTAAAATGCACAGAATGAGAAAAATTTTTTGATGCTCTAACTCCTGATTGATAAAATCAGAAATACAAGAATTCTAACAGAATACAGCCCAAATATAATTGTATTTGAACAACACATTTATTAGCCTATTTTCTGAAGAAAAATCAGATCATACTGCTGTGTGTTCATTACTAACAAACTTTTAAATTGGCAGATTTCATAAAATTTTTTAATTTATATTTTGCCATTCAGGAATAGAGGTTAAGTGATGCAACATTATTTAACCTTTATCTTGATATTCAAATTTAAGATATTCTTAATGTATCCTAAACCACTTTTTGGATTTTTATGAAAATTTAGCAGGAAGATTAACTGAGATCATCTTCAATAAACTGGACATTAATCAATTTGTATTTTCAATAAATTTAAATATGATGTTCAAACTTCAAGCATTTCTCCAACTTTTGAACTACAGTAGAGTCCTGATTAACAGATTCTTATTTAACAGAGGTTCAGCATTATTTGGAATTATTCACTACATGTTTTAATTTTATTTACAACTGTTTTATCACAAAAAAGTTAACACAAGGTGAACAATAATTCATTTTTAAATTATACAATAAGTCATCATATCCAATAAGTAGATCTAACCTAAAAATATTGTGTATATTATCACTTAATGTAGTCAAACCCAATTTATTTAATAATTTACCAAACTTCAGTGTCATCTGAATTTAAACATTTGAGGCTCTCTAGTTCACATTATCTTGGATAATCAGAACTACTGTATTTTTCATAAAATTTTGTCACATTGACTATTAAATCAAATTTAAGTAAGATAAATAAGTTTAAAAATCAGATATTCATTATTCTGAGGTTTCCCTGTAATAACTGTGGAATTATTTAATAGATTTTTATGATATTAAATATATAGATTATGCCAATGAAAATAAATGTCATCAAAATTAATCTGTTTTTTTTTTTTATCATTTCAAAATAAAAGACATGTTTGGAAAATAATTAGTTCTTTCAAAACTGCTTTTATTACTACAAGTTATTCAATCTTTAATCACATTTTTTAACAATCAGAAAATAGAATATTTTCAATTTTTTTACTCAAAATGGAATTATTTAACTGTTACTTGCAAGGAGAATTATCACATTTAGGATTAAATTTAATTATTAGATTAGCTCAAGTTTGCTTATTTTCTGATAGGAATATTTTTAAAAAATATTAAAAATTAGAAGTTAAGAATCCTAAAAATCAAATTAACTAAAATAAAAAATTATCATTTCAAAATTAATTTATTTCAGTCTTTCATTATTTGTGAAATTTAAAAATGATTATTATACATTACTACTAAAAATATATACTAAATATTTTAAAAATTATTTAAATATAAGAAAAATCTTACCGTGACAAGTGATTGCTTTCAGTATTCCAGCAGCTTGTTCTAATGTATCAATATTTTGAGTATAATTTCTTAAAAGCTTATTCTGCTGTTCCAGAAGACGAATAAAACGGTGACTTGGAGAAGGTTGAAATTGGCCAGGATAAATTTCCTAATAAAATTCAAATATAAATTAGATATAATTTTTTCTTCCATACACTACACTACTTATGCCAACTATAGCTAATTTACTGAAATTTTATGAAGAGATGTCTTTTTAAAATTTCAGTAATTTCTCTCTTCCTTTTCAAGTTATTTTTAAAGAATCTATCACTTTCTGAAAAGTAAAATAAAAATATCTTTTAATTTGTTATTTCACACCAACTAATATAATAGGCGTATTCAGCAATTCAGAATTCTTAAGAAATCTGAACAATGATCGTTCGAATTGAGTTGTAACGTATATGTGACTGAAGTGCCCCATTCGGCAAATCAGACAACTGACGAGTTCTGAACTCAGATAGTCAGACCTTCGTTAGTCACCTCTGTAGTTTCTGACATTAGTCTGAACAACATGGTGGCATACGTGAGATATTTATGCTAAATTAAAATGAATGAACGTGATGAAGTTTTTCAACTCTATCTAACATTCTGAGGAGCAAAACCGTATAATTGAAGGAAAGATATCTCATTAAATAAGTAGACATTATTAATTCGAGAATTGGTGTGTGTTTATCGGTTGAAAAGTATGCTCATGTTGCTTCGTCCTAAAGTTGCTTCGCTATTACAGTAAAACCTGTCAAGTTGGACACCTCTCTATGTTGAACAACTTTTCCTGGAACCGGACAAAAGCCTATATTTTACTATATATCCAAATCTCTATATCCTGGACACCTCTCCATCTTGTATCTTGAACAACAGTTTATAATATAATGGACACTTTTTGATCATTGATTGAAATAAAATCTTAAATTTTATTTAGGTTTAGAAGATTATCCAAAGGAATTTGTGAAAGAAAAACTTATAACATTGATTAGTCATGCCTTGAAATGGTTACTGATAACTTATAATCCATGATTTACTTATTACTGTAAATACAAACACTGAGCATTGAGAGAAATCAAACCAAATCTAGCCAAATTATAGCCAGAATACTTATTTTATTGCAATAAAATTAAAAATATTTAGGCTATAATTAGCTAGTTTTGGTATTTATAGACATTGGTTTATATTTTATGTTTTTTGTTTGAGAATTGTGTGCTGTTTCTTCTGTTGCTGTGATTAAGCTTTCCTTAGAGATCTTAAAAAGCAGTAAAAGAAAATCAATTAAACTGACATTAGACCAAAAGAAGCAAATTACTGATCATTTACTATTCTGGATGTAGTGAGATGGATTTATGTTGCATGACAAGAAGTTTCACAATTAATTATTCAGAAATGTTTTAAAAAAGCTGGGTTCCCTTACATATCCCTTCAGGAAGGAATGCAAGAGGTCAATAACTTTGACCTAGAAGAAGAAATGAGTGCTCTTCCTGAGAACTATCATCATAAAATTTTAACTGTTGTCAAAATTTGTAAAATCTTCAATCATCTCCATCATGAATATGAAATCACTATCTGAATATGAAATCTTTTCAATTAAATCACTAAGCACAGCCAGTGATTTAACTGAAAAGATTATATCCAGCTCAATTCACATAGAGACTTTGTTGGAATGATCATGAAACAGTTTTGGAATATGTAGAGAATTTGAACGATATGTATTTTCTAATAATGAACCAGAGATTGTTGAAACTATTTGGTATAAAAATAAATAAAATTGAAAATGTGTGGATAAAGTGTAAATTAAATATAAAAAAGGCTTCATACAGACTTCTTTTCAAATAAATAGTTCTCATGTTGAAACCATTGATAGACTGTAGTTTGTATTTGACATTTTTGAGTTTCATTTAAAATAATAAATGTTTCCAATTTGAATTGAATAAAGGTTTGCATTGACATGAAAATTTAGTGTTTAGTATGTTTAAAAAAAATTTTGATTTTATGAATCTCTCT
>AYEL01076123.1:0-11992 GCA_000484575.1 Olivierus martensii | reverse complement strand
GCATAAGACGCACCCTCTTTTTTATACACATTTTTGAAGGATAAAACTTTATTACTGATCATTATAATGAATTTACAGTATTTTAAATATAAAGTAATACAAACAGCAAATACTTTCTGCAAATACCCAATCTATCTGGGAAAGAACACCTTTTAATCTTCTTCGTCAAGACCCAGACACTCATCTCCAGAGTTAAATGAAGAGTCACTTGAAACCTCTTCTAAATCAGCATCTGAGTCCTCATACAACAAATTGTCCTCTGTACCATCCATTGCATTACTAATGCCACATTTCTTAAATGATTTAACCACTGTCTCTGTTTTCACAGCATCCCATGAAGCTTTGACCCATTCACAAACTTGAGAAATGCTAGGCCCAGCTGTGATCGTCGATGAAAGCGCATGCGCATTCATTGAACTCTACGTAACTAATATTCCCACACTCCGCAAGGAAACAAGAAAGAAATCGCATAACTCCGAATAGAGGAAATTTCCAGAAATGAATGTAATCAAAAACTGAGTATCGGCGTATAAGACGCACCCCGTTTTTCAGACCTATTTTCAAAGAAAAAAAGTGCGTCTTATACGCCGGCAAATACTGTAATATATATATATTCGAATATGCAAATTATGATGATAAATAGAATTAAAAATTCTCTGTTTTAACAATTAATGATAACAAAGAAATGCATTATTTTTCTTAAAGAGAAAGGTTGAAAGTTTAGTAATCACTATATATTGCAATACTGGGGTCAGAATTTGTGATGTGTGAGTACATCACTTCTGGCTATAGCATAATACTCATTTCTTCAAGAACTGTCTATTATTTTATCTTGTAATATTTATTTCGTAAATGTATTATTATTCATTAAGCTATTTCAATCTGTTTTTTTGAGAAATTATTTCAAAATTTTTTAGTATAAATAAAATAAGATAGCTGTACATCGAAACATCTTTATCATTATTTAAAACTTAATAAACGGTTTAAATAAAACTATAAAATTAGGTGAAGAATTTATTGAAGTATCTAAGAATGAAGAAATTTATCAAGTTTTTCTTTGCAAATATGATTAAAAATTTAATTTTTTATTTATACACATGGCAAAGCAATGCGAAATTGGCAACTACAGTGCTGCAAAATGATAATTATTTCTAAAAATAGTTTATCAAAAATACAATCTTTTTTTAACAGGGGGAAAGTGTGGAGTTTCAGTTCACAAAATCCCCACTCAATTTTTTTCTCTTGGCTCTTTTTGATGCATTGTAAAATTTTATGAGTTCATAAGGAAGGATCTACCAATTTAGGAAAATTCTAATTTTTTCAGATTTTAAAAAAATTCTTTAATATCAGAATTTTTGTTTTTTTTTTGCATGCAGCAGAAGAACTCTGCACTTCCTCCCCTACCAGGGTTAATTATTAATTATTTTTTAAGAATGTCCTTAAAATTATGCTAGTTGGATTTTAGTCACTTGAAAAAGTTCTAATATGATGGGTTTGATGTATTCTTATTTTTCTACATTATATATTATTTTATGCTTCAAATTAATTTTAGTATGTTTGTAGTTGTTTAAAAACAACTTATCATAAGAATATTGAACTAATTTCAACATTATAAATACATTACTCTTCGTAAACATCCAAAAGTTCAAAAATTATAGAAACTACTTGCTTAATACTAAAGTAGATAAAAAACAGCCCATTAGCAAATATATATTTTTATTTTAGCATAACATTTTCGGACTACAATAGTCCCTCATCAGTGCTACTAAGAATTATAAAAGAATACCAACGGTACAATATAAGAACAAAGACAAATTTAAACTGTGATAGAACATGTTACACAAAGTTCGAAGATTACGAAATTCAAAATTACAAAAATAACAAATTCATGCTTTTATATTAGATAACATTGCTTAAAAAGAAAACGTTTACATAAGGATAGTTAATAGATTAATATTCTTATGAAATTATATAGATAAAATAATAAATACAAAAATATTAATTATATCAAATTAATAGATAATATATGCGATTTATAAAACAAATCTTCCAAGCATATTGTATTCTATCATTTCGCATAGATGTTACTGGTGAATAGTTGTGATAGAATACAATATGTTTGGAAGATTTATGTTTTATAAATCGCATATATTATCTATTAATTTGATATAATTAATATTTTTGTATTTATTATTTTATCTATATAATTTCATAAGAATATTAATCTATTAACTATCCTTATGTAAACGTTTTCTTTTTAAGCAATGTTATCTAATATAAAAGCATGAATTTGTTATTTTTGTAATTTTGAATTTCATAATCTTCGAACTTTGTGTAACATGTTCTATCACAGTTTAAATTTGTCTTTGTTCTTATATTGTACCGTTGGTATTCTTTTATAATTCTTAGTAGCACTGATGAGGGACTATTGTAGTCCGAAAACGTTATGCTAAAATAAAAATATATACTTGCTAATGGACTGTGTTTTATCTACATTACTCTTATTTCAGTTAGCATTTTTGAGAAATATGAATTGTATAAGTGGAAGAAATACAAAAACTATTTTCGCTGTTTTTCTAAATACAGTCTATCCTTGTTATCTCGAACCTCTCTGTGTCAAAACCTTTAATATGAGGAAAAAATTTTTCCATGCATTTTCAGCATTAAGGGTGAAAACACCTACATGATTTGGGTGAAAATTTGTCAAAATATCGAATTTTCGTTTTTACAATTTTTGTATTTTATAAAGTTTTCTGTATTGTTTGATATAAAAATTATGTGAAAAAAAAGTATTAATGTCACAATCGATACAAATATAAATTAAATACCTATGTGTTGTCTGCTTAACCCAATTTTTACCAAACAAGCAAAAGCACAAAGAAAAATTAAAAAAAGAAAATAGCAAGGAAAAATAATAAATTAGAAAAAAAGAAGGCATTCTTTATGAAGCAGGAGCATTCTGAGCCTTTAATGTAAGTTAATGCTATAACTTATGAAAACTCTAAAGCTGTTTTTCGCAAAATGCTATTTTTGCCATTTTTCCAATCTTTGGAATTCAAATTCTCTAAATCTAATAATTATTTAGCAATAAAATTTTACACAGATTTAAAGTAATATATTTAGCAGGGTTAAGGTAGTTTAAATTATAAAATATCAATAACTTTTTTTTATATTAATTTTTTAATGCAGTAGCAGTGAGTCACTATTACTGTTTTTGAAAAAAGGTTCAATTTTGAAAAACTTTTTAAAAATATTTAAACAAGTGAATAAAATTGTTATATAAAAAATAAAATATGCAATACAATCACAAATTTGATAGTACAACAATTGTTTACTAGCATTGTTGCTCTCAAAAATGGGAGATTCAAATTGTTACCATATGTTTTCATTTAAAATATACAAAATTTCAAATTTTATCATCAAATATCTTTGCCAATTTTCATTACTGGATACAGGGCCTCCGAGAGAAATTTTCGGGCCTGTGACAAGTCTGTATGTTCTTTTAACCTGGTTGCAAGAGATCTGGTTGTACTGCCCACATATACTTCATGCCTTCATGTCAAGAATTGCATCTCATACCATCATCAAACAAACCTCCAAATTGAAACCAAAAGGGGCTAATATTTGGTTATCTGATGTATGAAGTGAATAAAATTGTTATATAAAAAATAAAATATGCAATACAATCACAAATTTGATAGTATAACAATTGTTTACTAGCATTGTTGCCCTCAAAAATGGGAGATTCAAATTGTTACCATATGTTTTCATTTGCCAATTTTCATTACTGGATACAGGGCCGCCAAGAGAAATTTTCGGGCCTGTGACAAGTCTGATACAGGCCCCACTTAAAAATGTGCATCACTTTGATTTAATAAAAAAAAAGCCATATAAAACATTAAGCATTTATTTAAAAAAAGGCAAATAATAAATTCAAAATTACATACATTGCATACTATATTATATATAAAAGTTTATTTTGGTACAACTGCTTTGGGTGCTCTGTCGGCAACCTGCGAATTATCGGACACGTTATGTAATTACCACTTCAAGCCTGACGGACAGGCCCATGACAAACGTCATGGATGTCACCCCTCTTGGCGGCCCTGACTGGATATAATCTATTTGTTAGCATGGGCAGGTACGTTTAAAGTTAAGAACATAATATATATAAAAGTTTATTTTGGTACAACTGCTTTGGGTGCTCTGTCGGCAACCTGCGAATTATTGGACACGTTATGTAATTACCACTTCAAGCCTGACGGACAGGCCCATAACAAAAGTCATGGATGTCACCCCTCTTGGCGGCCCTGACTGGATATAATCTATTTGTTAGTATTATGTTCTTAACTCGTACCTGCCCATGCTATGGTTTAATAATTGATATTCAAACTTTTATTGTAGACATTTGAAACTGTAGGTAGCAAGTAATGATTTTGAATCAATCCTCTTACAAATGTAATTTTATTTCAAAATGTAAATATTTACAAATAAAAATCTAGAAACAAAATGTTTGAATTTTAAAACTGATATTTATACAGTAATATTTTCTATAAGATCACTAAGAATCTTCCTGGAGAGGATATATTTTCAGATCTCATTAGAACTATCATCATCATAGAATGTAACTTCAGATTAAAATTTCTAAAGGTTAAATCATTTCAATTATTGAACTTGTTAAATTATATGTTGTGCATATACACATTTTTAATAATTCAATATCTTTAAAAAAGTTAGTCCTAAAAATATTCCTATAATCTTTATTTTTATGGATTCCAAGAAATTCAAAATGTCTATTTACTATTAAAAATTTTTGAAATCAAGTATTTCATTGCTAAAGTATTATACCACACTTATTTCATAATTTTATTCACACACACATTCAGAAAAAGTCTCAATTTGTATAATTTTCCAATTTCAAAATGACTTCTAAATCTCAGACTTTCCATAAATCTGAAAAAAAAAATAAAAAATAATCTTTCATCATTAATTTTATAAGGAAACTAGGTTTTAATGGTCTTTACTACTGTTGTTTGAAGAGAGAACAATCTACAATAATACAAATATCTAGCATCTCCGATATATGTCAGTTTGAGCAGCTTCAAGAATACTTTCTGAAACCATAATTACACATCATTAATGTTAGAATTACGGGAATACATATTACAGATACTTTAAAGTTTTAAGAATACATCTCCCAACTTTACATATTTGCATCAATTGACAACATTCTTTCCTTGCCAAATCATCTATAAAAAAAATTTAACTGTTGTGCCTTTTAATTTTTTAGCCTGCTTTTTGCTTGCGATAAAGATTTTGTAGAAAATTCTCAGTGCACCAAAGAAATGAGTTTTTAAGCTCATATTGCAGTCTAATTTATCAAAATTTCAGCATCATGTTTTCATTATTAGGAAATTTTGAAAAAATCCTATAATATTTTTCAACTACGGGTAGGCCTCAATTAGTGAGTTCGAATAATGCGATATTCAATTAGTGCGACTTATAAAAATGACACGGTTTTTCACTTAGTGCAAGTTGTAAGCATAGACCAGTCTCATATTCGATTAATGCGAGTTGTAAGCATAGACCAGTCTTACTAACATAGGTCCGTCCCCTTTTATGATGTCAATTAACAAATTAATGTTAATTTTCGTTTAGTCCATCCCCTTTTATGATGTCAATTAACAAATTAATGTTAATTTTCGGTCTTAATGCGAGTTGTAAGCATAGACCAGTTTTACTAACAAAGGTCCATTTTAATGCAAGTTGTAAGCATAGATCAGTCTTACTAACAAAGGTCCATCCCATTTTATGATGTCAATTAACAAATTAATGTTAATTTTCGGTTAGTAAAACCAGACGAGGAGTAGTCCAAGAACAGGCACTTGGCTTTGAAGGGGTGAAACACCAGAAAGATGGGCTTTATTGCCGATGGGTTTTTTGCTGTTAACTATTTAACATTACTATTATTCAGCTTTATCATCGTATATATGTTAGCTATTTAACATTACTATTATTCAACTTTGTTATCATATACATACGGTATAGTACAGAATTTTCTTTTTTTAAAACTTATCTAAATGGATAAAAAGGAACAACACTTTTGATGATGGTATGAGATGCAATTCCTGGTAAGTTATTTAGATGATAAACAGTGATTAAGAAATATTTTCATATTTTACAACAGTTATTCGTCATGAGGTTGGCTAATGGCCGGTATCTCGCAAAGCAAGAATCAATTACCATATTTTACATATAGTTAATACTTCAAATAGTGCGAGAAATTCATGGGACCCATTATTTGCACTAATCGAGGCCTATGTATATATCCACATTTTTACTCTTCTGCTAATTATTACTACATTTTTGTTTAATTTTATACAGTACTAAGCTTACAAATGTAAACAGATTATTATTTTTCAATTAGATTATTGGAGAGATTACAACCATTAAGTGAAAAATGCATTCATGGAGTTATTAAAGTTCAAAATATTACAGAATAATTTTTTGTTAAGAAAATAAAATCCAAAAATATATTATACAAAATAGTTATTCAATATAAGACGTGAATCATAAAACCATGTAAATACTGTTTTCAAGTCTGTTCAGATTAGGGTAGTTTTAGGGGTTCAGTGGACTAGTCCTAGACCCCTCCTGAAAACAATGGAGGTGTGGGATATGGATCATCCAGGGTGGTAAGCCACAGCTCAACAACACAGCCATCCGGCTGAGCAAATCTGTTCAGTCCAATATTTTTTAATTTGGCTTCTAAATATATCAATGTTTTACTATTAAATGTTTAAATATTGAGATTTTAGAGATTTAAATTTTTTTCAAAATCAGTTCATGGAGTTATTAAAGTTCAAAATATTACAGAATAATTTTTTGTTAAGAAAATAAAATCCAAAAATATATTATACAAAATAGTTATTCAATATAAGACGTGAATCATAAAACCATGTAAATACTGTTTTCAAGTCTGTTCAGATTAGGGTAGTTTTAGGGGTTCAGTGGGCCAGTCCTAGACTCCTCCTGAAAACGATGGAGGTGTGGGATATGGATCATCCAGGGTGGTAAGCCACAGCTCAACAACACAGCCATCCGGCTGAGCAAATCTGTTCAGTCCAATATTTTTTAATTTGGCTTCTAAATATATCAATGTTTTACTATTAAATGTTTAAATATTGAGATTTTAGAGATTTAAATTTTTTTCAAAATCAGACTACTTTTCAAATTAGAATTTAAAATCTAAATCCATGGTGCAGGAAAAACCTTAAAGTTGATATTTTTAATAAAAACTTTGTTCTAAAACCATGAAATACTGGTAAAATCAAATCAAAAAATTTGTATTTACATGTGCACCCTCATTCTTTACATCACTAAAGACCGAAATAGTATGAAAAAGTGCTCTATATTGTGTTTATTCAGTAAACTACGAGCCAGTTTTTTACAAAATACTGGATTAAAAACACAGATCATAACCGAATATGTTCACTTTATTCTTTCAGCTTACATCTGTTTTACACTCATTCTTAATTGTTTGAACAGATTCCGACAGCCATATAGAGAAAGGTAAAATTATGGCTAGTCGCGATTTTTTTTTTCGGATGTTATTGAAGATAAACTAAAACAGCAAATCCTCACAAGATGAAAGAGCACTCAATATTACTATCAATGATAAAGTTATGTTACACTATGTACAATGATGAGTACAAATAACAGATCTACTTGATATGAATGACAGCTTATTTGGCAAATACCCTTAAGTTCTTAAAATTATATATAGTCTCAAATTACATCTTTTTAATCAGGAAGAAAATATAGTTCATATAGATTCACTAATATAATTAAACACAAAATATTTCTAATATACAATTTATGGAATGGCTAAAATGAACATATCCACAACAAACATACATTCTAAATCACTAGTGGAATTTTATCCCAAGTTATCTTAGGATACTGTTTAAGCACCAATTAAAAGTTAATTCTAAATTGCTATTTTATAATTGAGATTATAGTATAGACAGCAGCAAACAGAATTCAAAATCAAATTTTGACTTTTAACATAATTAACAATATATCTAAATATAGTAAAACCATTTTCTAAACAATTTTGAAATGATCAAAATATTGAATAAATATAAATTACAAAAACATGATTAAAGCTTGAATATAATAAACTACAAAAATTTTTAAATGATAAAAAGTTGTATAAATCTAAACTTCAGCTGCCTAAAATTATTAGGAATACATCAGTATACAGCAGATATGACTTCTCTTTCATATTCCGAAATATCTGACATACAGCAATCAAAAAATTTCTAAAATATAAATAGTTTAAATTTAGTCATTACCCTTTTGTTCAAATTACAAAACTTTTAAACTTTTTCCACTTTTGTAGGGTATATGCCTTTATAAATCTTTATATAATATATATACTTTTTCCACCTATTATTTACATATTCATCTATATTCACACAGTGACAAGCACCCTATACAATGTGAATGTATAAACATACAAGTCACAGGCGAGGCACAGTTTCTGTTAGCATGTCCAATTCAGGACGGTATGCACAAAACTAAACGTCATTTTACGATATGGCATATACGATGTCATACCCATAGACAGTCCTATGTCCTGTGGGTGGTGGTATTGTGCAGCCATCATATTTAAACTGCTTGCCGATATTCTGTCTTTTGGCTGCATCAAATGGAACTTATTGCATCACATTGAATTATTTCAACAATTTACATTTTAAAGTTTATGGTCCATCTTAAACGATCCCCAATTTTCCCCCCTCCCACTATAATGTGCATTTATATATATATGTTTTTCTATCACTATTGCTTGTTTATACACATCACAAGTTTAGCTTTGGTAACTCATTGATAAGTCTTTTGACGGAATAGTGCCGCAATCTCTTCAGCAGTCTTATTTTTTGTTTCAGGAACTTTCTTATAGGTGAATATGAAAAACAGAACCAGGAGAATAGAGAAGATAAGAAAGATGTATTCACCAATCAAGTTCTGAAAAACAAAAATACATAATTAGAATTTTTTAATTAAGTTTAATAAATTTAAAATAACCATTGTTACCTTTAATGGTAAAAAGCAAAGACCAACAATAAAATTAGCACTCCAGTTAACTGCAACAGCAATACTTGTGGCAATTGGTCTGGCACCATGACCAAATAATTCAGTTACAAGGAACCAAGGAATAGAACCTGCATGAATTAATTTATAATTAAAATTTTAAAATCAAAAGATTATTAAATTCAGTGATGGAATGTTACCTACCAGGTCCTGTGGCAAACATAACTACAAAACCAATAACCAACACTATACTAAGATACGATAACCAATGAGCTTCATCCTATTTTTATTTAAAAGCATGTTTTAATCATATATCATAAAATCAATTTAATATATATTTTTATTGATTATGAAAAATACCTTAAGTTTAAGACATAATGTCAACAAAATAGTTGCAATACACATTCCTGCTAATCCAGCAAGGTGAAGTGTACGTCTTCCAGCTTTTTCTACTAAAATTAATGATACTATTGTCATCACTACATTGATGCTACCCATACCAAGAGTAGCATAGAGTGCTTCATCTGATTCCAATCCAGCATCTTCAAATATTCCAGTTGAAAAGAAGATAATCTAAAAAAAATAGTTTTAATAAAATGGATACTTCCTTTAACATCTTAAAATTTAGTAAATTTCTCTTTACTTACAGCATTAATACCAGATAGTTGCTGTGATAACATCACTGTGACAGCAATGAAGAGTGGCTGACGAAGACTTGAATTGTGCCACATTTCATATAATGTTACCTTTGGAACCAATTTCATAGATTCGTATTCTGCTCTCATTTCATCCATTTCATCATGTACTTCAATTGTGCCTCTAAGCCATGTTAAAGCTAAAGAAATATGCAAAATAAGTATCAGAATTATTTAGGTTTATATATTATTTAAAAATCATATATTTACCTTTTTGTGCTGCAACATCTCTTCCTTGTGTGATAAGTATATATTTTGGAGATTCAGGACAAAGTGGCATTGTGACAAGCATGAAAATTGCTGGTACTATTGTCATAGCTAAAGAAAAAAGTTTGAATTAAAATTTTCTAAAATCAAAGCTAATATAGAAAACAGCTTAGAAACTTCAGAGAAAATTTGATCAGAAGGGAAAAGAAACAGTTTTTTAGCAAACTAATAAACACATCTGATAAATTTATATAGCAAAAAGCTTACCAAATAAAAATGGCCATCTGTCTGCAGTACCTAAAATTTCTGGTAATCCAAGAACTTGTGACACTAGAATAGAGATGGTAACTACAAGCTGATAGATTGTGCCAACTGCACCTCGCAGGTGTAAAGGAGCTATTTCAGTTAAATACATTGGAGCAAGACCGGCATTCAAACCTATTTGTGAAAAATAGGTTTAGAGAATTCTTTCAACATTTAAAAAAAAAAAGGATTTAAATTTAGATACTGTACCTGAATTAAGACCAATAAAAAAACGGCCAAAAATGAGCATTTCGTATGATTTGCACAATTTTGAAAATCCCATAAAAGCAGCAGCAATAAAAACAAATACATTATTTAACAACAATCCTTTCTTTCTTCCAAGTTTCTCTGCTGCATATGCTGTCATTAAAGCACCAGCCATTCCACCCACACAGAAAATGGAGACCATAATCGAATATATTATTGTTATAGTTTGTATGTCTGCCTTCTCACCAAATCTTGCTGAATACGTTTCATTGATGAAATCTTGAACCAACTAATTCAAAAAACAAACAAAAAATTGATTAGAAAGATAATGTCTTAAGAGTATGAATTATCTACAATAAAATAAAAATTACTTTTTCTGGAGCATTGACAACACCGGTGTTATAACCATGCTGGAATGAGGAACCTAATGCAGCAGCTGCAATGGCAAATACTAAGTGGCTAGTCAGACCCTGGAATAAAAAAAAAAATTTTAGTATTTGATATAAGCTGTTTTAATGAAATGGAATTTATATAATTTAAATTCAGTTGACAATTTACATGCTTAGTTTAAATGAAAAAAAAAAAAAAAAAAATCCATTTAAAGCAAAATGTTTTTACTAAATCAAATATTTTAATTAGGCAGGTTTGCATTAAACAAAAAACATTTTAAAAATTTATATTTAATCTAACCTAAGAATTCACACATTAAATGCAGAATTAAATATAATTAAGAATTTTAAACAACATCTAAGGAAAAGCTTTTTAAATCTTATAACAAACTGGATGAATAATTAGATTATGCTTAGTAAAATTAGTTTTTTTAATAGCTAAAAAAATATTCTCAATATTGTATTTTTATTAATAAAGATTTTCTAAATTTTTTTTTTATCTCAAAAAAATCTCATACTGTAGAGACAACTAAAAATATATTCTAAATCCCTACCTATCAAATTTCTAAAAGGAAACAGAAATGAATTACAGCTGTTGTTATTTTAAATGATTTCAGAATTACGATACTTAAATCATTTTAAATCAATATCACATTTATAAACAATCAAATGAAATTTGTAATTTTTTTTTTTAACTAAATATTGCTTAATCTACAAAATCAAAATCTTTTTGCAAATGTAACTGATCAAATTTAAAATATTTTGAAGAAAGATTTATATCATCAATTTAATAATATTTTGTCTTATATCAATTATTGTCCTTTTAAATTAAAATATGTATAATCATTACACTGTCCATTAAAATTTTAAAATGTTTTAACATCTTAAAATCAAATAAAAACATTTAATGAATTTAATAAAATCAATAAATTATTAATTCAATAAAATTTTAAACATTGTTTTTATATTGAAATTTTAATTCCTTTTGGGTTTCTGTTAATTATATTTTTATATAAATACACATTAATTTTTCAATAATTGTGGCCAAACATGTTATTTGATATAAATATATATATAAATTATTGTATTTATAAA
>AYEL01076122.1:0-36473 GCA_000484575.1 Olivierus martensii | reverse complement strand
TATTGTATTTATAAAAACGACAAAAAAATTAACAAACTAAAAATTTATTCACAAAAAATAACAAAAAATGTTAGAATTTATTACAAATTTATTAACAGATCAAATGTGTTTACTAACTTAAAAGATTAGTTTTATAATATATAATAGAAATACAGCAAAACTGATTATTATTATTAAAATATTAATTTCAAACCAAACACTTTATAGCAGTAAAACTAAAATTATTTATAGCAGTAAACTCTGATTATTATTATTAAAATATTAATTTCAAACCAAACACTTTATAGCAGTAAAACTAAAAATTATTTATAGCAGTAAACTCAATAAAGTGTTTGAAGTTTATATATATTTCTATTAGTTTGGATTTAAAATATATGTATTTTTCTTACAGAAAAAAAAACAGCTAATGAAATATTGAAAATTATTAAATTCAGGATTTTGTAAAAAAATTTACATTAGCATTGTAATAACCTCAAGAATTTTGAAATATCCTTTGCAATAGATATATATTATTTATTTATTTCAATCTTAATCGTTATTAAATTAATGACCTCACATTTAATTATTTAATTTATTTATTGAAAGAAATATCCTACAGAAATAAAAACGGTGACCCTCCTCTCAGACAAAAAAAGACAACAGCAATCTGCAGACAGCAATGCTTAAAGTAAAATGCAAGAGGGAAAAAAAAAAAAAAGTTAAAAAGAATTAGTAAGATATGTTAAAATTTTTGGAGGCATGTTCGAAGAAAGAAGCCATTATCTGTACAATATTTGTTGATATGGATGAATTCAGGTTTTCGTATATTGCTTGAGGTACATTATAACAAATAATAGAGTTGAATGTTCCATTTATGTATTTGTTGGTCATGAAGTCTTGTGTGCATGTATGCACACAAGACTCAATGGTTGGGGAAACTGAATTGATCATCATATTAAGATATAGGTTTTTGATTATTAGTCACAATATGAAAACACAGTATTAATTGCTTCATTGTACGCTGAATTTTAAATTGTTTTACTTGATTTGTAATTTAAATTTAATTAATTAAATGACACGGGATAACTAAAGTGGTTAAAAATTTATAATAAATAACATTACTGTATATTAAACAATTGACGATATAAAGAGACTATAAAATTCATTAAACATTTACAAAAAAAAAATTTAATTTGTAAAATTTGTTAAAGTGGTTAAAAATTTATAATAAATAACATTACTGTATATTAAACAATTGACGATATAGAGAGACTATAAAATTCATTAAACATTTACAAAAAAAAATTTAATTTGTAAAATTTGACGTACGCATCCCGAAAAATTTGAATAAACGAGACATTAGGAACACTGTCCAGTGTTGCGCCCGTCCGACACACCCTAATCGATGAACCAATAGAAGTGGAGGTGTGTTTCCATCAGCCAACTAGACTTCTCCTTCAAAGAGGCACGACCGACGGCATGGTTTTCGTAAATTAGGACGCCATTGAACTCGGATATAATTAAAATATCGCATTTAAGTCGGGCACAATAAAAATTACAAAAACTCGACCGGAAAAACTTGTTTCGGTATCTCAATATGTTAAAACAGAATTAGATAATTATTGCTAAAAAAGAAAACACTTACGGATCTCCGTATGTAAGGCATTTTAACGTATCACAGATGCAGAAACTGATCGCCCACGAGAGCTCCTAACTTAAGACCACTCCGACTTAGGAAGTAGAAGCATAAAACGTCGAGACGTCACTGCACGGAAGGACTATACGTCGCTTACGTCACTGATACCGCGTCACGATGTCGGCCCTTTTGCGCCTGCGCCGTAGACAATTACTCGCTATACTGGTTGAACCACCCACGTCATTTTCTTACCTTTCACAGGTGAAAACTGCTTAATGCAGAGTAAAAAAATGCCGAAAAAATAAATCTATAATTAAATTAATAATCAAAAGACGCGTTTCAAAAATTGAAAAATTATTTAAAATAATTGAGACGAAGTGACGTAACATTAAAGGCGTTTTAGAGATCTGAAAACCTTTCTTGGAAAGTGCTTGTTACGAAATTTGTTGCAACATTTATTAACTTATTTGCTTTTCTATAATAATAAGTTTTATGTCTTAACACATTTACGTCATCAGAAAATGATTTTAATCTCATTAAAAATGCATACGCTTCAATATTTAAATTATTCTGTGTGATATAGCATAATTTTGCAGTTTTTGGCTCTTTATTAAAGTGCAAATTTGAAATAGCAAACCAGAAACTAGCATTTATAGTAGAAAGAGAATATTTCCCAATATATTGATTACGCCTCTATCGTCACACACAATGTGTTAAATAATGTATTCAAATTATGTTTAAATAACTCAATAATTGTGTTATGTTACTTTAAATGTGCCACATTATCAGTTCAAAATAATGAGCAATTTATATACCATTAAAAGCATTTTTCTCTGCCATTGATACAAATTTAGAGATGGTCGACGTGTGATTATTTAGATTCGTATATGAAGTGAATATTCATATAAAAATTCGTCTTTAAAATAAATATAAACAGATTTTATAAATTTCTCTGAAGTAATTTGGGATCCGCTTGCTTAAAATTTTATCACGTCCGAGAGATGTTGCATCATTCTCTACGCAGTTTTCTTCTTAAATGTTGTGAACGTAATAAGTTTTATCGGCGAAAAAAATGACTGAAACGTGCTTAAAATATAGTATTCGGTACATAACTTTTTATATTAATCGTAAAGTTTTCGTTTTTAACGAGCAGAAATTTAGTTAACAACTGTAAACGTTTTAACAGATGTTGTTTTTTTTTTTTTAATGGCAACTAATAAACGCGACGTAAACGGATCGTTCGATTTAATTATACACGTTTTAAATTACTTAAAACACCGTAATTTTAGAACACGTAACGTTTAAAAATATCAACGTACAAAGATTTAATTTAATATTCGGTTACGGCAAATAATAAACGAAAATATTTGAAAAAATTATTTTGTAGAGGGAAAGATTAAATGTCATTAGTAATGTAAAAAATTTTTTTTTTCTGTCGTAGACAACACAATCGCTTCTGGTGTATGGCATCGTGCCAAGGTGCATTCCTCGTCAAGGTGACCTTCAGCCAAACACACCTCCAACGACGTACACACCCACGGCGCACTGCACACAACCCTCTTTGATCAATAGAGTCTGGCTGGTGCGTCATTTTTGGCTACTGTCCGACCAACCTCCGAGATGTGTCTGAGGTCACGTAGTTTCTTCTCTCGTTTGTTTATTCACCAAATTTAAATATATTTTAAGCGAATAAAAAAAAAAAAGTTTTAATATTATTATAAAAATATAATTTTAGATCGATTAGAGAATGACGGCTTCGATATTTTATGGTATAAATTTATCTTTTTGAGTATAGAAAAGGATTATAAAGTCCGTTTATTTTTCCTTTAAAGTATTTTGATCACCTGCCGCTTCCAGATGGGAATATCGACCCTACTGACATTTGCTGAAGGTAGCCATGTTGTGGTACATGTTGCCAAACTATAAATAATTCTTTTAATCCCATTTTTTTTTTAATTTGTTGACGGTTCGAATTTCGACTTACTTGAATCCATAATTTTTTTGAAGTATCAACAAGTTTTCCAGTTTTTTGGACATCGTCGGCATTTTCTGTTTTGTTCATTTTAATGACAGCGATATTTTTATTTTTACTTTTTAAACAACTAAGCGGTTCTTTCTTTATTGTTAGAATTTCGGCATTTTCTGTTTTGTTCATTTTAATGACAGCGATATTTTTATTTTTAAACAACTAAGCGGTTCTTTCTTTACTGTTAGAATTAATAATATCGTTTTAGAATTATTTTTAAAATAATAAATTTAAAAAAATTCTTGATGATTGAAGAAGCGACTGAGAGGCGCTGCTCTTTTACAACAGGACAACGCATCCTAATCCAAGAATGCTAAATATAACCCGAAATAAGAGTAAATATAGGACTGCGCTGTATGCCATCTTTACATTGATTCTTTAAGCTCCAGATGAGTTTTTCGTCGTAAAAATAAACTGGGCTAAGAATCCACACGATTCATTCCGAAAAATTTACTAAGCAGTTCCTTAAAAAAAAAAAAAAAGACAGAAACGAGGTTTATAGTTCAATTCGCCACCTGTCGTTAAATTTAATATTTTAACTCGATTAATTAAAATCGAATAATTTCGTAAATTTATTATTAATCTGACAAATCTAACTTTAAATTAAAGAATTTTTATCGAAATTCATATTTTAAATTTTCAAATTTTCAGACCATTTTTTACATCTACGTCATACGTAGAAAGTGTCAGAAAAAAAAAAAACTAATGTTATTTAGTTAAGACTGTTGTCATTAAAGAAAGTTTTCTTCAAAGATCAACACTATCCTATATCTTATTTTTAGTTTTCTATGAAAACTAAATAATAAAATTTATCCTCTAACATAAATATTTAAAAAAAAACGAACTCGCTTGAATTATTAAATAGAAAAATAAAATAAAATAAAATGTATTTATTTATAATTTTAATGTCATTCGTTTTCGTAATAAATCGCTATTAATTTCGACTAATAAGAAAAACTAGACATTTCAAATTTTTTTATTTTTTATTTTTAAGCACTTACTTTATGAAATTAATTCAAATAATATATTAATTAACATTTATTGTAAACCTTAATTTAAATAAACGACTTTATATCGTCTGCATCGTCTGCTATTCCGAGAGCAATTTTTTACTCTTCTCTGATTGGACATAATTAAAAATAAATTCGTAACATTTAATCATAAAACGTTCGCTATTTAAAATTTTATTTATATCTTACATTATTATTAAAATGTTTAATGTGATTTTTTTTTAAATAAAATTTAAATAATCACAATCTGTATATTCTGAAATGCAGTGGATGTTAATGAAAATTATCTAATCGATTAATTTAATTTAAATAAGCTTTATTTAAAAAAAAAAACAGAAAATAAAAATCAATCTTAGGACTGTAAACATCACTTAATGCCATCTGGAAAGATTTCTGATCACGTGATCCCCTCTAGACTTCATCTCATTGACCTGTGACGTCATTGGGTTGTATTATGATGTCAACAGCTTCTTTCCTCGTTCTTCAACACGGTTTTATATATATATTTATAATAAATCATTAATTATTAAAAATATTTTAATTAGCATTTCAAAATATGATTACTATTTTATTTGATCGAAATGTTTTTTTTTAATACATTAATTATTTATTTTGCTCCTACGCGCTATGAATTAATTAAAATATCCTTTTAAAAATGCAATTTTCCTCGAAGGTTTCGGCATTGATCTCCGTGTCCTTGAAAAATATCCCAGTTCATCATTCACGCATCTCTTTCTACGCATTTCATCGATTCGACTTCATAACTCACCTTCCCTTACTACGTCATAGTTTTTAAAATAAAGGAGCAAAAAAGAACTTTCACTTTTTATTGTACACAACTCACTTCGAATAAATTAATTCTTTGTGAGAAAATGCAATGCAACTTGTTAACAAAGCATAATTTATTTCCTCCTTCCTTATTTAAAATTTTTTTTTACGCAATTTTTCCTGATTTTTCAGGAAATCGCTTTTTGTTACGCGATTACAAAGTCACAAAAAAAAATTATTTGCTAGTAAATTATTTGTATCTAGTATAATTGTGATGTCCTCTAGAATGGATAATGTATTGGTACTGATAAGTTGAGATGAATTACGGGAAAAAATACGCAAAAATATTCTTGAAAGACTGTAGTCGAAAGAGTTAAAAAAGCAAACCTTTCACTGTGATTCTTAGACTGTAGACTAGTGGTTCCTAAACTTTTTTTGGCTTGTAGACTAATGGTTCCTAACGTTTCGCTGTGATTCTTAGACTGTAGACTAGTTGTTCCTAACCTTTTTTTGGCCTGTAGATTAATGGTTCCTAACCTTTCACTGTGATTCTTAGACTGTAGACTAATGGTTCCTAACCTTTCAGTATGATTCTTAGACTGTAGACTAGTGGTTCCTAACCTTTCACTGTGATTCTTAGACTGTAGACTAGTGGTTCCTAACCTTTCACTGTGATTCTTAGACTGTAGACTAATGGTTCCTAACCTTTCAGTGTGATTCTTAGACTGTAGACTAGTGGTTCCTAACCTTTTTTTGGCCTGTAGACTAGTGATTCTTAACCTTTCAGTGTGATTGTTACTGTAGACTAATGGTTCCTAACCTTTTTTTGGCCTGTAGACTAGTGGTTCCTAACATTTTTTAGAGATACTTAGATAAAGCATCTCTAAAACCATGATGCCCCCTGTGACATATAATTTTTATTATTCAAAAAATGAACTCCTATTCACGTGGAGGAAGCCTAAAAAGCCATTAATTTGGTTTAAAGCTTCTAAAGAACATGGCATCCAAGAAAGAGAAAAATAAAAGAATGAAAAGACAGTTGAAGTATTGAGGAAGAAATCACTAAGCAATTGTTTAAAAAACAATAATAATATGAATTCATATGAAAAAACAGCAAATAAAGTTTCAAAACCGTCGTGTACGTTCTAATTTTAATTTTAAAAGAATGTGTATGCCACAATATACTGTATATGAGGCCCCTAGAACCATAAGAAATGTAAAAAGTTCATTGTTAATAACTCATTCTCGATTTGCCCCTGTTTACAGCCGTGGTTCAACGGAATTACAGCTGTAAACAGTTTCTAGAATAATTCTTTGCAATATCTCAACAAATAATAAATACACTGTTATAGAACAGAATGTAACAAGTAGTTAGAATAAGATAATATTGGAAAATCTCATTTAAAAGTTGAGAATTTTCTTTGCTATCTGATCAAATGAAATCGTTTTTAATATAAATTTTATTCTATCAAATTAAACATCAGAAAAACATCCGACAATTTTTATGTTTCCTGTACTTCTGTGCTTATCTATTAAAGATAACTTCGAATCCAGACAGCGCTCTTCACCATTTAAAAGTGCTACTAAGCACTTTCTACAATAATTAATATTTTAATTTATCTTTCTAGAGTAATATTAAAAATTCTTGAATTTATTATTTAGAATAAAAACAGCTTTTTCTCAACGTGGAAGGATATTTAAAACGGGCCAAGGACGATCAGGATCAACCACTTTGACAAATAAAGGAACCAGTTTATAAGCCTGAAGGCCATGTCTTTTTATTTTTAATTATTCTTTATATTATTTTGTAGACACACATATAAAGTTATTAATATTATTTTTTCAGTTCATCCCTCCTAAAAACTTTTCCTGTAACTTATGTACACGTGTTTCCTGTAATTTGAGTTATTTTATCTGTTATTTCCTCTAAAATATTTATTTTACGATTATTGATTCCTTTCAGTTAGCTTAAAAAGTTCTGCATTTTATTTAATGGCGTCTTCCATTTTGCTTTCGATAGCACGCAAATTATAAATTAAACATTTAGAAACTATTTCGCAATATATTAATGCGAGCAGGGAGGGATTTTAACAAGAATATTTTCTTTAAAATATGCGGAAGAACTTCAATTGTGTTGCGAGAAAAATTAAGAAATATGGCGTCGTGCCAGCGCAGCACGTGACTCCATCTGTTGACGTAAAAATTTACGTATGTAAAAATTATTAATAATTATGTAATCGCAAAAATTATCGTAGATGATAACACTAATAAAATAACGTCTCTGAGTGTTCGATATATTTATCGAGTCGCATAAAACTTAAACATTCCCACAGTATCATTTATAAACAGCGAAAATTGTATATATAAGGAAGAGAGATAAGATAAAAACAGAATTTTGTTTGATTTAGAGATAACACGAGTATAAATAAAAACCAATCGAAGATTGGCTTTTATACAGGTTTTTATTATATGCCTATCTATAAAATCGCAACATAGAACTTGTTTGTGTTTAGATGTGGCATAAAAATTATTAGGCTGTAAAAATGTTTGGTAATTGGTGACTTTTAGGTTGGAAAAATGTTTTTGCACATGAGAAATCAAGTGACAAGGTTTCTTCAAGATAGATAACAATATTTTCTAACAATATTTGTTTTTTTAAGGCTATAAAACCGCAAAAAAATACTCTATAAGGCACAAGAATTACTGCCGTTTTATGCATGTTTATCAGGTGCTTTCAGAGAAAATTCGAAGCCCTGAAAACTAATATTTTTGAGACCCTTCAAAAAAAAAAAAAAAAAGACAAATATACAGTGGTAAGTACACAAAATTTTTTTTTAATGATACGGCGACCACCGAGATCTACACTCTTTCCCTACACGACGCTCTTCCGATCTGCGAAAACATTAATAGAGAACTTCAAATTTTTACAAACACTGAAGCTGGAACAATATAAAAATATACAAATATATATTTTCTAACTTATTGAGTTATAAATTGAGGCTACTAAAATCATGAGGCAGTCCCCTCTTTGATAGTCACTGGTGTTTATACTTATAAATTGATTTTTATCGGTTAAATAAATAATTAAAACAGATATTTATGTATATATATATATATATATTATTTAATTTTTTTATAAACTGGGTTATGATTTAACTGTTACGTTACAGCAAAACGCATTAAATAAATTTCCAAAATAATATTTAGGTCAGAATAAAACGGAAAAAGTTGCGACATGTTAATAATTTAAGTTCGACGAAAATAAAAATTCCGACCAATCAGCAACAGAAACAAACTAACACTGTGCAGTTTTATAACTTAAAAGAGAGAGATTTTACAATTTTTTGGTGTTAAAATGGCACCCATACCAGGTTAAGGTCAATAGGCTTGGAGATCTCTACCACGACAATGCTATTAATCACTTCCGAAAAATCCTAAAGGAGAGAGAAAAGCAATCGATATTGGGCAGATTCTTTATCGGAAAATAAACATAATAAATGAAAATGCAAGACTATGTTATTGTTATTACATATAAATAAACATAGTAAGAAATTATATAATTTTTTATTTATGCTTTTTGAGTCTCCGGAACGAATTAATCAAATTCCCATATAATCCTATGGTAAATCGATGATCGGTTAACGAACAATTCGGATAACGAACATTTTTCTTGGAACGGATTATGTTCGTTAACCGATCACCCACTGTATAAGCTTAGACTGATCAAATTTCTTTTGGCACTAACGAACAATTCGGATAACGAACATTTTCTTGGAACGGATTATGTTCGTTAACCGAGCACCCACTGTATAAGCTTAGACTGATCAAATTTCTTTTGGCTCTGGGAGCTAAACGGTGAGGGTGCAAATGGAAATATTAAAAGTGCAAAATGTGTTAACGATTTGCTAACGAGTGCAAAAGAATAAATTCGAAAATTCGAAACTGGGAGGCTAGTATGAAGTTAGCCCTCAAATTTGTTTTGGCTCTGGGAGCTAAAAGGTGGGGATGCAAACGAAAATACAGTCGAACGTCGATAACTCGAATCGTCAAGGGATGTTAAAATAATTTCGACTTATCGAATATTCGAGTTATAGAAATGCTGTTAAATCTGCCAAAATATTGCAAATGATTGTCGTATAATAATATTGATCGAATATTCGAGTTATAGAAATGCTGTTAAATCTGCCAAAATATTGCAAATGATTGTCTGTATAATGATATTGTAGGCACAGTATCCACCGTACGTGTAGTATTTTTATACACCGATAATTTTATCTGTTCTCAGGGCCGATTTTAATGAAATCTGTATCCAAATTAGGAATAATAAAAAATGTAGCATGAAAAGTTGTATGTTATCAAAGTAAAAAAATACTGTTTTTGTTCATGCGCTTATTGTTAACCTTTTTAGGCAAAATAAAATTGATTTCACTGACTCTCCTACTGATTATATCATCGGGTGACGGCTGGACAGTGTTTATAAGGTAAAAAACAGAATTTCCTGTTTAAAACAACTGTTCTCAGTGATTTGTGTGGATAAATATGCAAAACTAAGACACTCAGATCTCACAACAAAGATTTAATAACGTAGAGATCACAATGTACGGGTACATCACGTGCATTTACAGTGAGAACGAAATTGAAGTTATAACCATCAGATGCCCTATTCCGGAGTCTGATCAGTGATGCCAGTCAAAGTGCATCTGAATGTCAGGCTATATTGGCTACTTTTAACAATTTGGCAATTACAGTATGAAGAACCCAGCACAATTTATTCGAAATCAAATTTTCCTGATGATGGCTGGTCATACAAAAATAAAAAATTAATTTGTAATATGTAATTATCTTATCTAACAAATTTAAATTCGAGTTATAGAATAAACAAAATTTCTGGGAACATAAATTAAATTTCGAGATATCAAATAATTCGAATTATAGAAATTCGACTTAAAGAGACGAATACAAATGTATATTATTGGAAGACCATTCGGGAAACGAGAATTGCTTCGACTTATCGAAAATTCGAGTAATAGAGGTTCGAGTTATCGAGGTTCGACTGTATTAAAAGTGGAAAAGGTGCTAATGAAGTGCAAACGAATGCAAAAGAAATGGTTTAAAAATTCAAAAGTGGAGGGCTAACTTCAAACTTTATCAAATTAATTTATATAAATATATCAACAATAAAATATATACTATACTCACTCTACGGTATTATTTTCAAATGCAGGATGAATTGTTAGTGATCGTTAGAAGCAAATGATCAAACTTTTATAAGATAGAACAATCTACAGGCTATATGAAGGGAAAAGAATTTACCTTTCTCGAGAATTCACTTAATGATATGGAAAATAATTGAAGGTCACTTCAGTCTGCTGAACAGATTTAAAGATTGTGAATTTGATACAATCGAAGCATAGTGAATAGAAATTTTTTTATGAGTTTTTATATTTTATTAGAATATTTAGATAAATTTAAATGATAGGAACATTTTTTAAAAAAATTCTTGAAGGATCCATACCTCAGTTTTTAAAAAAAAGTCGGTTCCAGATCGTTGAAACTTATTCTTCAAGTTTCTGGTCGACACCATCATAACTGTTAGTTAGCCCGCTAAAATTGATCATCGCCAAAGATATTCTGTGTGTGATTCGGCAACGTGATTTAAATCAACCAATCTATTATATAAAAAGTGATGACGGTTTCAGGTATTTATAAGAATGTCTGGGTTCGGTCCTTGAAAATTTAATACCTCATTCTATCCTTGGAGTATTGAGAACCGGATCATTTTAGTGTCTATCAAGCTCTCCCACACTATTGGTTGGATATCATCATCATTTCTCCACCATAATATCTATGTCAAAATGATTCTATGCTGATTTTTTCTACATAGGCTGGTTTAACATCTACCAATATTAAATCAAAATATGAATGTTTTTTTTGATCATAGATAAGTGAATTAAAAAAATTAAAGAAAATGCTAATATTTATAAAATTAGGAGGAATAATAAATGTAGAACATATATGTATACAATATAAAACATAAGTAATGTATATAAAATATTTTATATGCATTATTATGGTCTGATTTGATATTTATTGTGTGCAGAGTCACGTAAATAATTTAATGGATTTTTATTTCTGTATTTTGAATTGCATGACATTTTTTTTTGGAAACACCACTTGAATAGTGGAAGATGTCTGAAAAATTGTTCATACAAAATATTTTGTTCTTTCTGCAATTTTCGTAATCTATGAAATTTAAACAGTTGGACGATGCATAAATAATTACCGAGGTCATCATAGATTCACTGCCTTTGTATGCTTACTGGGATCTTCTCTATTTATTATTTGCATTAAATAAATATCCTTGTATTCCTTCATCAATATTAATACATTAATGAAGGAATATAAACATAATTATAAAGCATTAAAAAAACTACAACGTAAAAGTACGTCAACTGTCACTATCGATATGCTTATCTCACTAGTTTTGCGTCATTGAAGTATTTATTCGGCGAAAAACATTTGACGTAGTTATACGTTGTAGGCATGGTTGGAAGTAGCGAAACAATTGATACTTAATCATTTCCGAGCTACAGGACTAAGATATGATCTTCTAGGGTTCTAGTCTTTAAAGCCAATTCTTGATTTCCAATTCATCTTTACCAAAAAATACAAATTTACTTTCTTTTTCCAAACTTATTTACGATTTTAATTTCCCTATAAGATCATTTTAGAAATCTAATGACGAAAATATAAGTATATAAAGTGTGACAACTTTTCATTGCATACATAGTCCCGACATTTCCTCCTATTCAACACAGAAAAAGACTTAGTTCTATGTTAGAAAGATGTGTTTATTAAGATGGTTTGAATAGAATAGTACAAGTTGAGTATCCCAATCCGAAATCCGTAACTTCGCTTTACAAGAGAAAGCCCTTTCGGAAAGGATTATTACACATTGTTTTTCCATGAAAGATGACGTAATATTGCGTGACTAGCGTGAGCACTGTCGTGATTCAGTAAACCATCATTATCAATGATCTTACTACTTATTTTCTGTTTTTATGTTTATATATCACTAAAAATACCAAAAAAAGATTGCATACTTAATTTTTCTCACTTCTCTTTAACTCCATCATATCATGTATTCCAAAATCCGAAACATCCTCGATCCCAAGTATTTCAGATTAGGGATACTCAATACGAATTTCCCAAACTTGATATCACTGTAGATCCTATTTTTTAAAGAAAAAAAACTTGCAGATTGTAGGTTGAATTATTTAATTTTTTAGAGCATACAAACAAAATTAATCTTTAGATTAGATGAGATGAAATGATATTTTTGATAAATTTAAACAGAATTTTCATATTTATGAGTTAATTTTTGTAAATATAAATAAGATACAATCGAATGTATTATTATTGCATAATTTCTTTAAATTACATCAAATAAAACCTATAGTTTAATTTAATTTTCTAGTAACCATGCCAATTTGATATTTAAATTCTGACTGTTGTCAAAAATATTGACGATTTATATCATTTATGTGAATAAATCATGAAAATATATTTTTTAAATTAATATCGAATAAAAAAATTGATATTTCTATATCAGTACCTGTAATTCGATATGTATATAAACTGCATTTATATCTCAACTTTCTCGAGCAAAGCCATTTGCTACTATTATATAAAACATATTCTATAAGAATCCCATTTTTTTTATTGGTTGAAAATGGTTTAAATAAGTATACTAAAACATCGTCATTTATTTTTAAATTTATATAAGTTTAGAGAAATATTTTATTCATTTTATAAAGTTGCGTGATGATGTAGAAAACAGTGAGGATGAGGAAATTCAATTAAACAAATTATCATAATAATTAAAATTTAGTTATTAAATTTTTATATAAGTGTTGATTTAACTTTTGTTCTTCGTGTAAAGATAATAAACCGATTGTTGTATTTTCATAATTTATGCATATTTTTGCATATTTGCATATTTCAAACATGATTAATGAAACTAACTGAATAATTTTATTTGTCGTTTTTTAACATTGGCTCGTTATTTTTTATTTAAGCTATTATAACCTGTAATTTTTCTTTAATGTAAATAATTATTTTTAAAATCCCAACTATCTTAAATTATCAAAATTGCTTTATTTTATTTATAATATAAAATGAAAATATTGTACACATCTCTTTAAAAGCCATTGCATATAATAAATTTTCCATATCCGGGTTTAAAAAAATCTATTGTTTGAATATCAGAATTTCTCAGAAATGATCGTAGATCATTAATTCAGAAAATAATTTATTTTAATGGCAGTCGAAAGAGGGTTTGATTTTCTTTTTAGTTATTTTAAACACATAGCATTAGAGTTTTTTTTTTCTTTATCGAATTTCATAACCTTAAGATTTAAGCATGAGTAAAATTGAGCTTATCATCTGAACAAATACTTAACTATCAGTTTTTCATTTGAAATATTTCCTAAAAGCAATAATAAATTGAAATTCTATAAAATTAAAATTAAATATGCTATGGAAATTTTTTTGTAGAGTTGAGTCTTTCTGTTTAATTAAATTCATTTTATTAAACTAATATATACCCCAATACTTAACTATCAGTTTTTCATTTGAAATATTTCCTAAAAGCAATAATAAATTGAAATTATATAAAATTAAAATTAAATATGCTATGGAAATTTTTTTATAGAGTTGAGTCTTTCTGTTTAATTAAATTCATTTTATTAAACTAATATATCTATAACTTCGTGAATACAATTTTTAACTATGGTATCTACATTTATATTTTTATATTATTTTATTACGATATTATATTCTTTTGTATTAAACTATAGACCAACGATTCTCAACATTTTCATAAATGCGATACCACCAACAAAAATATGCTTCATAAACAAATAGAAAGACAAGATTATACATACCACTAGTAATGTTTCGTTTACCACCAATGGTACTCGTAACACTGGTTGAGAACCGCTGCTGTAGACAATTTGTATATTCTTATGAACTTGTAAATTTTATACAATCATTAATTTATTTACTGCCATTATCTCATCACTAAATGAACAAAAAAAAAAAATTACATGAAAATTATTCAGTCAAAACAAACAAACAAAAAAAAAAAATTCGTAAATGATAAAATATTAATTTTTAAACAATTTTTTCCAGGTTTTCTTTTGGTGAAATGCATCTTAATGAGATTTGGGTACTTTTATGGGGCTGCTTTAGATTGATTAATTAGTTTAGATGTGTGCAATAGAACAATAGAAGCATATATCTTACTTGTCATACTTCAATAACGATAACTATTGATATATATACTTATTTAAAGTTTTTTTTTTTAATAATTATTTATCATAATAGAATATAGAATAAATCAATTGCTTATAAATATTACTCAGGCAATGCTTACTTTTTTAATTTCTAAAAAACTTTCATTATCCTTACGTTTCACAAAGAATTTACTCATTTCAACATTATATTTTTCTTTATTTTATTTAGGCTCTTTTCCTTTAAATTTTTTAATTTTTTTAGTGAAACAATTTAATCTCCCGAAGGAAAAGAGACTAAATAAAATAAAGAAAAATATAATGTTGAAATGAGTAAATTATTTGTGAAACGTAAGGATAATGAAAGTTTTTTAGAAATTAAAAAAGTAAAAGAAAGAATTATTATTAAGGAGGATCACTACGGATCTTTACTATATGGCTTTTATATAAAGAAATTTGAATGTTTTTTAGTGTAAAAATTGCATGGTATGTCATATAGAATTGAAGAGGGCTTAAGAAGCCGAAATGCATTTTCTATTATACCATGCTTTCAACATGTATTTAAAAAATTTTTAAATTGGAAATAAAAATAATTAAAGAAGAAACGGTTCCTTGGTATTAGTCATAGTATTGTTGCGATAGACCAGTGTCTATATAATGGAGTAATATACAAATTCCAGTTAAAAACTATAGTTTAAATATTGTAAAAATCGGCAGAAAATATCGTGTTTTTTCCTTCTTTCTCCTCCTCCTCTCTCTGCAGACATCTTTCAAGTGATAAGAGGTCTTTTCATCAGGAACTTTTCTACAAATTATATCGTTTAAATGATTTCGATAAATTTGATTTATGTATGCTTATTATTTTACTAAATGTTTCCTAAAAATTTCGATTCGCTAGGATTAAAAATAGAAAGAATATTTAATACTGTATTAACTTATTGCTGTTACAAACTCTTAGAAAAATAGTTTTCATCTAAAAAATAAATGATATCCGATCAAAAATAAATAATATGTAAAAAAATAAGCCAAGTACAGTATTAAGAATTTAGGATGTTTATCAGAATTTAGAGGTTGCTACTTAATTGGTGATTTAAAAAATAAATCAATAACATCAACTAAAATAATCATATTTAAATTTTAACAAGTATCCTATCTTAGTACAGTATTTGGCTTATCTTTTACATATCATATGTTTTTGATTTGATAAAATTTCTTACATAATCAGCAAAATAATTTTGATAGGTTTACTCATTTATAAAATAAATCAAAAACGTTTAGATCATAGTTTTTTAAGCCATAAAACCTGAAAATTAAAAGTTTTCGCAAATTTCTTTTTTCTATCCTGCCATTTGATGCACCGTCAATGTGGCTTCACTGCAATTAAGCTGTTATTTGCAGGAAAGCTACAAGAATGTTATTTTATCATAAATGCACAAAACTCGTTAACTATAATATACTCGAATTTTCTTATTTAAAAATCTTTCACGATTATTAGTTTTAATCTAAATTCATTTAAAATATTTGTACATACATCATATTTTGTGAGTTTTATGTCTCTAAAGAAAAAATTGTGCATCTCTAGATAGCTTTCTTGCTGATAATTGTATAATGACTGTGATAACACAATGAAAGTATAGAGTAATTCAGGATCAAATAAAGAGTACTGCTTCATATTGTATAATTCTTCTTTGTTCAGACTTTTCCTCTGTTTTTAATTCTTAAAATTCTGCATATTCAAACTTTGATCATCTCACGATAATACAAACTAATTATATCAGTTTGTTTTATCATGATATATTTGAATATCTGTATGTGTTGATCTAGATATTCAAATAAAGTGACGTATAAAAATAAGAAGTCGTACAGACTAAAAAACTCATATACTTCTATGTAAGATTAGACACAAACATTCCATTCCTAAAATTTTTGTGTCCAACAGAAAACCTATTTAGCAGATAAATCAATAGATTGTTTGCGTGCATTGAAAACTATTTCAATAAAAACTGTCAGTAATTATAAAACAAACACTACTATTTTTTTCAAAATTATTCAAACCGCTCTTCCGATCTATTATTTAATTTTTTTATAAACTGGGTTATGATTTAACTGTTACGTTACAGCAAAACGCATTAAATAAATTTCCAAAATAATATTTAGGTCAGAATAAAACGGAAAAAGTTGCGACATGTTAATAATTTAAGTTCGACGAAAATAAAAATTCCGACCAATCAGCAACAGAAACAAACTAACACTGTGCAGTTTTATAACTTAAAAAAAAAAAACAGGAAAAAAAACACTGCCGACGTCACCAATTTCAAGATGTCGATCAAAATTTCGTCAAGGATACCAACGTTTGGAATAGAATTACAGGATATAGGACATGCTAAATGGTTAATATCCTGCAGAATGAGGCCAAAATTATTAAAAAAGGAATAGACAAATTAATTTATTTTGATTTTTATTGTCAACGTAAGAGTGACAATGGATCATTGTCAATATAATAAAAACAGATTTGATCAAATTTTTTCCCATTATTCCCTAAATTTACATTTAAATGGATAGAAATTTTTGAATGAATTAGTTAACGACATAATTTTTGTGTGTCGAAATCGCACATTTTTTAAAGGATTACGTAAGTTGATATTGGTAGAAAAACAATAACACTGTGTATCTTATGGTAAAAAAACTTAAAAATATTTTAAAAATTCGGCAGATTACATTACTGTAAGAAACAAAGAACCGATTTTTGTTTATACCAGTGATTTTTAAGAACGGAAAACACACGAAAGGGATACAAAAAAATCAGGATGTTTAAAAATATATCAGGAAATATAGATTTACAATTGCAAATTGTGTGCTTTACAATAAACAGATGCAATATAAAAAAAAAATCCTGTTTGTCTACAAAAAAACGTCACCAGAACTTTAAATACAATTATAAACTTAACAAATGCTACTTAATAATAGTAATAACTATAAAAAATCTACACCAGTTTGGTCGCATAACTCACCTCCTTAAACTTTTTAAATAAACCACCGTCACCGGCCATTGCGACTAATTTTCAATCGTACGTCTTATCGGAACGATTGGCAAACATTAAATAACGATTTTCATTCACAGAATTTGACTTTTGACCTAACGTTTGACCTGCCATGTGTGATAATTCTTCCTGATTTCGTAAGGAATTCCAACCAACCAACTGACTGCTTTCTTTCTGTAGTTATTATCCACAGTTAATCTGTTACGATGACGTGCGTGAGGATATAGATGCTCCATTTGTTAAGGAAATATCCAATAGAGAAGCTAATTTCTCATATACATTATACATTTTTCTTCTTATTATTTTTTTAAAGCTAGCATACGTTTAAGTAACGTTTTCCTTAATAAATTACTTTCTCTGCTAATTAGCATTTCGTGATGATGATGATAAATAGTTAAACATAAAGTTATAACCTGTATAAAATAGTTATTTTACAATTTATTTTACGCTACATCTTTCTTCCCTAATTAGAAATGAGACCATTCCTCTATTTATTATTCAGTTGATTTTCATTCAGAGCACGCTTGTGAGTTATTTCCTGACTCTGATGGATTATTAGAACATTCACTCTGATCCCTGCTTACAAGAAGAAAAAAAAACAATCTCGATTTTTTAAATGCATTTATTGTTTTAACAACTCCATTAAGTGTTATAAAACTTATTTAACGGATTACGTACTCCCCATTGAGAATTTCTCACTCGATCTTCTTCAATGGTTGTTTTTGTACGTTGTAGTAATTCGTGAAGATCTAACGAGTAAAATTCGCGATTAGAAATATATAAACCGTTAAATAAGTCTGTAAAGTCGTACTAACGTGGATAACAAACTATAATCATCGTCAAAAATTGTTATAGAGAGTTACATTTTGTATAGTAGCAAGTTGTTGGCATGCTGATAAGAATACTCAGAAATGAAAATAATCATCTTATGAATAAAGAAATTTTTTTTTAAATAATTGTAAATTAAAAACTTCATTAAAACACACAATTAATTTTAATTAGATAATTTTCTTAATATTTTATTTATTTTTTTAAACTTGAACGTATGGGATTAATGACTGGAAGACTTGACTACATTTTTCGAATTTTTTTTTTTTTTAAGAAGGAATTTAATTTATTCGCTTCTGTGTACTGTATGTTAATTATGTGAAAATATAATTAAAATTAGAAATTTACATAATTCTATATAAATTTTAATCGATTTATCGCATTTATGAGTTATAAAAATCGCGTTTTCGTAACCATAAACGTCTTGCTAGTTATATTCATTTTTATGAATTTTCTTCGGGGTGGAGTAGCGATGAATCGATTGAATATTTTTAAAAAATTGATTTTTTTATAGATTATAAAAAAACGGGGTGGAGTAGCGATGAATCGATTGAATATTTTTAAAAAATTGATTTTTTTATAGATTAATGTATTTAAAATACGATTAAAAAACTGTCGAAATTTATTTTTTACTGAAATGATTAACGAAATTCTTCGATGCTATTTATTTATTTAGCGATTCATTCATTGTTACTAAATATACGTTTACACCTGTTTAAAGCTTGACAGATAATTGTCACCTTCAGTTAAAAATGAGGTAATGACTCAAGAAGACCTTTTGGGAAATGTCAAACTGCTATATTCAAACATTCGAAACCATCCAGAGTTGGCCCACCATGTCACCTTTCGATATCGCCTCCTTCTCCAATCAGAGAACCGCATCCGTTTAAATGTTATAAAACCGAGACCATCCCCTGTGACGTATACATCACACCTTCCTGTGTCATCGTCACGTGATATAATGCCATACCGTTATTGGACGTGACGTAATTGATGTGAATGGCTGTATGTTGGCATTGAAAAAACTAAAACCCATTCGAGAGCAATAAGTTAGCAAAAAAAAAAGAAACAATTAACCGATTTCGGTAAGGTTTAAATATCGGTTAACGAATCGATTATAATTTTTTAATTAATTTTAAGATAATTAAGAAGTTTCGACCTAAACTTATAATGGAAGCTTAACCTTTAGACATTACTGTCAAGAGGAGAAGACGCATTTGAAGGAACGTTACGAGTAAACCATTTATCATCACAACTCCTGGAATAATAATCTCATAAAAGGAGAAACACGCTGTTACACACGTGAACTTTCTCTGTACACCCAAGAGATTTTTAATTTAACTAACTGATTCACTTAAATTCTAATTTATAAAGGTAAAAAAAACATATTAACTACGCATTATCTTAAAGAGAGTGGCTGGTGATCGTAAAAGGGAAACAATCCGAAGATAGGATAAAATATAAATTTTCCACTTACATATTCGTCCTTTCTATGTCCTCTACCAGTTATAGGTAGCATGGATATGTCGGTAGCCGAAGACGCTAGAGAATCCGCAGGTGAGGGACTTTTAGAACGATCCCTATCTGGTACATTGAGATGAGCCACTTCGCTCAATCTTAATCGGTCATCCATGTTGTTTATTGTACAGTATTCCAGCCTTTAGCCTTTAGATAAGTCTGCTCTACTGATATTTGTATATAGGCCGGTTGGCTACTGCGAATTCAACTCATACGATCGATTCAAGTACTGCGCATGAATGTTGTGACGTCGAGAAAGAATGCACATCTTCTCCTTTCTGATCTAGAAATATCACATTTTGGAAATGGTCCAAAATCAAAAAATGCAACTTCTCTTAAATAACAGTTATAGTGCAAAGGTTATTTTTGCTACAGTCTGTTACATGGAACGTCCACGGTTAATTATTATTCGCCGGTTATTATTTGTTCATGTGTTTTGTTATTTTTAATTGTTAGTCGAGCCGCTGTCGCGGGTCACCAATGTCGCAGTTCAAAGTTCATATTCTCTACGTTCCCCAGAATTTTGGAGATGAGAAAATAATAATAACAATAAAGTTACACCCGATTAACACATTTTAGTGTAACCAAAACAGTTTGGTGGGACACGAATCCCACAAAATTATTTATTTACGTGCGAGCGTGGTGATCAATGACCTCAATGATACGAGCAAAATATTTACGAAAGCCAACTGTGTATAGTATAAAACGTTCGCTAGTGTTTTGGGTATTAGAATTTAACGTAAACAATAAAATATTTTGATAAAATAATATTTTATCGAAGTGTATACCTTTATTGTTTCAGTAAAGTCATTTCAGGACTGAATACTTAAAGAATTATATTGATGTAAATACTGAATTTTAAGGACTTTTCAGCTTGGTGAAAATAATACTCACATAGATGCTATGGAAAATAATATGGAAGAAGGTGGTTCAAACTAAAATTAGGAGCAGATGATGCAATGTATGATTTGGCAACAAAGAGTTGTTGTAGGAAATTCATGGGATGTTGCAACTTACAAATTTGATATATAGATTAAATTGCTTTAGTTTATAAAATCCACAACTTCTCTAATGTTTTAATCTCTTCTTTGAAGAATTTTTATGAAAATATTAAATTTTTAGCGGCTGAAACGAATCCATTAAAGGATACATTCATAAAGAGAAATCCTATGTAATTCTATCCGCCAACCTCTCCGATTTAATGGAGAGTATAATAATCAATACAGGATTTTGTTTATTTATAGATTAATTCATGAGATTTGTGTAAATTTAGTTTCAGGATTTGTATAAAGGATAATATTTCTTCTATTTTTTTAAATCGCGAAAATAACAAGCAATTGATGTTTTTTCTAATACAGAAAAGCTTGCGTGTTGATTTAGATAACGGTTAACAAGAATACTCGTTTACTGTTTATTTGTATTTTCCGTTTGTAACGAAACAAAATAAAATTGTTTTCTTTTAAACCAAGAGGCTGTTCTAATAAAAAAAAATAATTAAATACGAAAATTAGGAAAGTAAAAACGAAGAGGATGAAAATGTTAATGAAAAAATAAAGATAAAAGAGATGAAATATCCCAAGTGAACAACGAAAAAATCATTAATTAGATGTTTTATTTTACGAAGGAAACTATGAAGAAAGTTTATTATAAAAAAATCTGTTGAATATAATGTTAACTAATGAATAATGTATCATGCCATTTTATTTCGTTAAGAATTAATTACATTATGTTTAATTTATAAAAACAGAACCACACACATATACACACAAATAAACAAATATACACATAGAAACACACAAACAAACACACAACACACACAAAAACACATACACAAAATCACACACACACACTCGTATACATAAAGCATTATCTACATTCAAAATATAAGTATAAAGAAGAACATCAAGAGCAAATTTGGATTAAATTATTACATTAAATAATTAAAAATAAAATTTATTATTCCAGCATTGTTAACAATAAGAAAACATAATATTTTATTTAATAAAAAGCAAATTTTAATAAATTATAATTTTATTATTAGAATATTATTATTAGCTAGTAAAATAATATTCTAATTGAAAGTTGATAATATAAATTGTATTCTTTCCAGATAAAACAGAAATACATTATGATGCTGTAATGAGATATATATTCGTTTCTAAATATATTATTACATTGTATAATTAATTATTGTTACAGATGTGATACTATAATGACATTTAAGAAATTATACCGAATCATTAATTCTTTTAGAATAAATTCACGACCACAAATATCCCCATATACAGTATATATAAAAATTTATTTTTTATAATGAACATTGAATACGATAAATATGTATCCGCAGAAATTATTTTAAAAAAATATGAAGAAGCAGAAATGTTTAAATTCATAAAAAAACTTTTAAATAATTCCCGAAGAAGGAGGCAATCAATTTCGAAAAAATAGAACAAAAGTGCTCAAGAAGAAAAAAGTGGCATAACGTAAATTGTTAAGAAATTGCGAAAATACCAAAATAGTTTCCATCATATAATTGCCTTAAAAATATGTGTAGAATTGTTTAAAACATGTACAGTATTTGTCAGGAAAAATCATTTCAAAAATAATGTAATAAAATTAAATATAGCATTTGAATTGTAACTGTTCAGTCCTTGAAAGTAAATTAATAATGCAGTAAAAATTAAGAGCGAGCTACTTATTAAGATAATTTTATTTGGTGAAAATTCGGATGGTTATTATACATTTAAATTCTCTTTTGAATATTAATTTGCTAGTATTGATGAAGCATGGTAATATTTTTAAAATTAATAGCTAATTTATTATATCTTAAGTGTTCCAGTAATAATTAAAATCCTAAATTCTGAAAAAATGATGTGTGTGAACACTTAAAAACGCAATATAATCTTTCGGAGAAAATTTAATATAAATAATATTTTTAGTATTAAATGATGAATCAGATAATCTTTTAATATGGACTTATTTTCACCTACCAGTTAATTTCTTTAAGATTTATTAAAACTTTTTTAAAGGTAGATAAACAATATCAAGAAGCTCGGCAGCGACTCTAAACCAAGTACAGTATTTACTGAATGAATCTTATTACAGGAGTCATTATGGCCCAAATTCAACTGGTTGTAAATTTGGACCTGAGTGTGTGAACACTTAAAAACGCAATATAATCTTTCGGAGAAAATTTAATATAAATAATAATATTTTTAGTATTAAATAATGAATCAGATAATCTTTTAATATGGACTTATTTTCACCTACCAGTTAATTTCTTTAAGATTTATTAAAACTTTTTTAAAGGTAGATAAACAATATCAAGAAGCTCGGCAGCGACTCTAAACCAAGTACAGTATTCACTGAATGAATCTTATTACAGGAGTCATTATGGCCCAAATTCAACTGGTTGTAAATTTGGACCTGTTAAATACCGTATTACTTCGAATTTAAGCCGCACTTTTTATTCAAATTTTTAAGACGTAAAATTTGTGTGCGATTTAAATTCAAAACAAATATTTTAACATCTTTTTTCTGCAGATCTCCTACTCCCCAACGATCGGGTTTTTGCTTTATACTCTACAAATGCGCATAGTATATTACGACCATTGATAACAGTTTATTTTTACTTCGAATTTAAGCCGCACTTTTTATTCAAATTTTTAAGACGTAAAATTTGTGTGCGACTTAAATTCAAAACGAATATTTTAACATCTTTTTTCTGCAGATCTCCTACTCCCCAACGATCGAGTTTTTGCTTTACACTCTACAAATGCGCATAGTATATTACGACCATTGATAACAGTTTATTCGGTGATTCTGGCTTAATCCATTTACTGTTTGATAGCAGCTGTGCAGAATCGCGTCGTATCTGGTCATATTTTAATTTTAAGAAAAATCACGAATTACTATAATGCTGTTTATAACCGCTGATGGAAACAAATTGCCACTTTTTATTATTTTAAACAAAAACTGTACCCAAAGAAAATTTTCCTAAAGGTGTTATAATTCGAGCACAAAACAATGCATGGATGATAATATAACTGATGAAAGATTGATTAAAATATGTTTGGGAGAAGAGACCTGGCGCTTTTTAAAAAGATCGAAGCATGCTAGTAATGTATGCATTCTGGGATATTAAAAACAAAAGACTAGTCAACTCCAACCACTTGATGTGCCTGTTAACAAACCCTTTAAAGATACAATGAGAGCCCATTATGAAGCATGGTTAAATCGAGAAGATCATCCTTTGACACCAACTGGTGAAATAAAACGAGAATCATCTACAATAGCTCAGTGGGTTTTTGCAGTCTTAGGCACAAAAGACTAGTCAACTCCAACCACTTGATGTGCCTGTTAACAAACCCTTTAAAGATAGAATGAGAGCCCATTATGAAGCATGGTTAAATCGAGATCATCCTTTGACACCAACTGGTGAAATAAAACGAGCATCATCTACAATAGAAGAAAACCTGAAAAAATTATCAAAAAGTCTTTTTTAAAATGTTGATTACTAATGATTTAAATGGCACTGAAGATGATGCGCTCTGGTGCTCCCTGAAGAAATTATCAAAAAATCTTTTTTAAAATGTTGCATTACTAATGATTTAAATGCCACTGAAGATGATGCGCTCTGGTACAATAGTGACGATGAGAATTCAAGTTCTGAAAATAAAGATATCGAAAGTGATAGTATATCTGAAGAAGATTCTGAATAAATTAGCTTATTACGTATATTAGTACCTATTTAAGTAAATAAAGATGTTTTTTATTTTTCAATGTCTATTATAAAATCATTTTTATTTTTTTATTAAGTAAATAAAAATGTTTTTTATTTTTCAATATCTATTATAAAATCATTTTTATTTTTTTTTTTATTATTTTTTCCAATTTTCCAGTTTTAAAATCCTACTGCGGCTTAAATTCCAAGTAATACGGTATTATTAATCTGACAATTTAATCTGTTCGAGGAAAGTTTTCAATAGGACATCTATTAAAAAATTTGAAGTTGCAAATCCAATTAATATCGAACTTGCAAAAATCGACAAAAAAGCGTCATTTTTCTTCTCCTCCGCAAACACCTCTACAGGTCGCATCATTCAACCGATTTCGATGAAATTTGAAATATAGATATTTCTTAGATCATTCGAAGTCCCCTGAAAATTTCAACACCATCGGGTCAAAGTAAAAGGTAAATGAGGGTTCGTTTTCCATAAATACCTCTACATATCGCATTGTTTAATCCCTTTTGACTAAATTTTGAATGTAGGCATAGTCTAGCTCGATTAAAATCTGAAAATTTTAGCCTAACGGAGCTAAAATTAAAAAGTGTAGAAGAGGATGACTCTCTTCTCTAGAAATGTCTCTATATGTATACCTCTACATATCGCATTGTTTAATCCCTTTTGACTAAATTTTGAATGTAGGCATAGCTCGATTAAAATCTGAAAATTTTAGCCTAACAGAGCTAAAATTAAAAAGTGTAGAAAAGGATGACTCTCTTCTCTAGAAATGTCTCTATAACTCACATTGTTCAACTGATTTCGAACAAATATGGAATGTAAATGTTATTTATTTTAATTAATACTTTCTGAAAAATACATTCCAATAGGGTCAAAATGAAGAAAGTAGATCTTTTCATCACCGTCTCTTCTACCGGACGTACAATTCAACCGATTTCGACCCAATTTGATATATAGTTCTGCATATATGTTTATTATTTTTCCTAAAAATTTTGATTCAATCGAATTAAAAATAGAGTATATAATGATGTATTAAAATATTATTGTTAGAATCTTCTTTCAGAAAAATGGTTTTCATCTAAAAAGTAAATGATATCCCATCAAAAAGCATCTAATATGTAAAAAAATAAGCCAAGTACAGTATTAAGAAATTAGGATATTTGTCACAAATTAGATGTGGCTATTTCAGTTGACATTATTGTTGTATTTTCTTAAATCATCAACCAAGTAACAGCATCTAATTTCTTAGTACGTACTTTAGTTGGCTTAATTTTACATATTAGATAATTTTGATGGGATAACATCATACAACACTAAGAAATTCTCCAGGATTTATTCTAGACAGATGTTATTAAATACATATACAGTATATATTTAAGATGTTTATAAGAAAATATCATAAAATATAAATATATTTATTATATTCAAAATCTAAGGTATTCAGTAATTATTTTTTTCTTCATACTAAATATTTAAATTTTTTAGAAAAATAAACTCTATTCCTTCAACACTTGGAATTTTTTTCTTCTTATAACTGTAAAATAAAATTTTAAAATATTGGATTCGCATTTATTGGATAAATATTTAAGTGTTTTCCAACTTTAATTAAATTCAAATAAGATGGTTTAATTAATGCGAAACTTTTTCTTTACTTGCGATATATTATCATTAATATTAAATGATAAATATTAAAAAATATATATATAATGAAATTTTAAATAATGCCAAATCTATTATTTGTTGAGCGCTGTTTAAATATTTTATCGAAAAATAATGCCAATCTGATGAATATTTAATCTGTTAAAAGTAAGAAATAAATATGTAATTAAAATGCAAAAAAAAAGTACAATTTAATATTGATGGCAATTTATAAGATCGGTAGAAAAAATTAAGAATGTGAATGCAAATAAGTGAAAAACACTTAATGAGTTCTTTCCTAACATAAGATAAATAATTAAAAGTAAGTTCAAACAAATAAAAATTGATAAACATTATACTGTATTAGAATATAGTACACATAGTGGCGTATCCAGAGAGGGGCGAGGGGGCGGTCGGCTCTCCGGGCACCAAGCTGAATGGTGGGCCAAGAGCATGGAATATCATTACTATTCACCAAATATTTGTATAAAAATTTTGTATAATTTTCAGTTCTTAAAAATTATTTAAGAAAATGTGTGTAAAATAAATTGTGTGTTGAAAGTTAAAACAGATGTGTTATTTTTGGAGGGGAGAGGGGGATCAAAAACAATGCCGCTCCGGGTACCAAAGATTCTGGGTACGTCACTGAGTACACGGCGATTTATATCTTTCTTAGAAGAACTGAAGTACTATACGGTACAGGTATACAAAGTCCGGTCTCAAACATTTATTTATCATATGTGGTACCAGAGATATATAATTTAGGATTACTGTAGTGATCTCAACTAAAATTTATAAATGAAATTGAGAAAACAGAATTATCAGAGATTCAGGACTGATAAAAACAGCGTAAATGAAAAAAAATGCATAATTTCGTAAAGGTAGGTCATAGGTCAACGAAAATAGTTACATTCGATTCGGAATGTAAAATCACATTAAAATTTATTATGATTTTGAAATTATTTCTTAAAATTATATTAAAAACTCGGCTGATAGGTCCCAACTTTGGGGCCTTGTATCTCTATAACAGGGCCTCAGCGGTAAAAAATAATTACATATTTGGACTCAGCACTTCCAAATTAGGGGGTGCACTGTAAGGAGAGTCGAATTTTTGAGACCGGACTTTGTTTTTTTGTAAAATTTTTAATTATATATCAACATTGATTGATCAATTTTATTTCATCATTATTTGATTCAATTGATGCTACACATTCATTAAACTCTGATCAAATTTTATTACAATTTTATTGGATTGTTTCTTCAGCAGAAAATGTCAAAGAAATGTTAAAATTTTTAATCATTTTTAAATTTGTATACCCGTACTGTATACTTCAATACAGTAAACTCCCATACAACGCGCTCTCCTATAACACGAATTCGTATAATACGACGAAAAATTGCGACTAGTACTCATACAACGCTATAAACAATCCCGTATAACGCGTAGGATAAATTATTATTTTTTTAACGTTACTCACCCGTTACTTATCTGTTGATCGTAATGAAAACCAAACGATGTTTATTTCGTTTCCATGACAACTTTAACAACTTTTCCATCGGATTATACGAATCCGCATTTTCGGAGTCCGTTTTATACGGGGTCTGCTTGCATATAATATTTTTTAAAATTTAGTTACCTTTATTCTGTTTTGTTTTTCCCTTTATAAAAAGAAATCTCCTTTAAAACAAGTTAATTAACACTCTGCATACAATAAAATCATATTTGAAACTAAACTCTCATTAGCAATACGTGATCATTGCGAGACAAGTTTAAATTTACATAAAATCGTTTGATAATGTATGTCTCGTACAAGGTCTCGTATAACGCGATTTCCCATAACGCAGAACGTACCCTCGCGTTATATGGAAGATCGTTGTACTCCAATCAATTCTAGCTTTTTACGAATGCATATAAATCTAAATAAAAATTATTAGTTTTTCAATTTAAATCACGATTATAATCTATAATATAAAATAAGCAAACGTATTATAACTTAGTTAAAAAGTAGAAAAATATATAATGATAATGAAAAGCATACAGTATGTATTTAACGAGTTAATTTTGTTGTTATTATTGGTTAATATTGTGTCTAAAAATGCAATTTGTTTAGCAATAAAAGTTAAAAATGTTTGTTTGCATATAAAATTACTTTATATCTAAACAAAATTTTGTTGTTCAGTTTATAAATACAGAAAAATTGTGTAAGTTTATATTTATATAAATCTATACAAGTAAATAATTACAGAAGTAAATGAAATGGCATGTTGAATTTTTAAACAAAAATTCATGCCATTTGTAAGATAAAAGACGAAAATTCTGAAGTTTAACGAATTTAAATAAACAATTCGCATAAAGCATTTATCGATTAAAATTATCGTTAATAGCATTTTTTTCTTTCGCTAATCGTATAAATCGATCTTATCAGTTCAGATCAAACATCCAGAAGTCAAATTTTAGTAATAATATTTTACAAAATGACTTATTTTTGAAATTTTTTTTTTTTCAGAAATGAGTTTTTAAATGATCGCAGAATTTAATCTTATTTTATCCAACAATATTAAAATTATAGTATGCTAAAGATCCATACATAAAAGGATGGGAGATTTTGCATGAATCTACTTGGTAGAAGAAGCGTAGACATTATGCTTTGAAAAAAATAAAAATTATTAATGCATGTAAAGTACAAAATTCAAGGCCAGTTCAATGCCCCAGCAAAGGAAACAGTGAGTGATATGGCACATTTTCAGGGGCAGCAGTTTGAACTGATAAACAGAGAAAAATTCTCACAAAAGCAACAAGAGTTTCTTTTGCTTGGAATGGCAGGAAACTCAAAACGGTCTTTGACAAAATGAATTCATTTTTACATAAGAAATTACTGAGTAACTATAATTTTGAGGCCTTCCCAAAATGATATTTTGAATTCCTAAATTCAGTTTTTCTGATAATACTTTTTAAAGCTCATGCTATAAAGTCAATACAGTACTAAAAAGAGACCTCTCTCATTATGGAGTTTAAGTTGATCATTGTGCTTTGATTATAATATAGATATTGGCATTCTGTCGGTTTTTAATTTTTATATCACACTTATGATTATGAGATCGATTATTTAAATAACATTTTCTAATTTAAGCCGTTTAAATGTTTAATTTAGTTCAAACTGGGTACAATTATAGTAAGACCCCGTTTAACGCGGGGATACGTTCCAAAGAAACCAAGTTGAAACAGTGTTAAACGAGGTCATTTTAACACGTAAATAATGAGGATAAATGAAATAGGACAGTGAATGAAAAATATATACATAGCATATTTTTTTAATTTTTTTGTAACATGTATTATTACTATTGTATTACATTAATTATAGACATTTTTTTATTGCTAATATCGATTTGTATTCATAAATCATTCATGAAAAAATGCTTAAAATTAGAAAATAAAAAGTTTTAAGAACAAAAACCAGTAATTGTATTGCAGTAAACTATAACAACGAAAAAATATTGATAAAAGAAAAACGTTCTAACTTCAAGGAATTATAGTTCGAAGTGGAGCATTCAGGTTAAAACTAAAATGGGATAATTGTTATTTTTATTACTGTAAAATAACATTGATGACCGATCATAAATATGGATTCTGACCGCGGCAAACTTTCGTATGTACTGTACTGCACTGCACTGATATCAAATGCACAGTGAGACGGCATAGGAGTATCGTGCAACGAATTCCTGCGATTTCGGATTTATGTAAGAATAACGGGTTTTAAAAACCGCAAAATCAATAAAAATATAGAATTCGAAAAAACCGCGTTATATCGAAACAGCATTAAACGGAGCAGCGTTAAGCGGGGTCTTACTGTATATAGTGAATATGTAAAATAATTTGAATTTTTAACAATTATCCACTGTAATACATAATCTACATCAGCTTCTCATACTATTTTTTTGGATATCGCTGGGTAATAGTTATTTATAATGGATATTCCCTTCACCAACATTATTTTATAACATTTGATGAAGTGGAATATACATTTACACTTCTATACTTCAATCATGTTTAAGTAAAAATATAGTCAACATATTTTTTTGCATATTTTATGCGCACTTTCAAATCAGGGAGATTACTAAGGGGGCGAGGCCAGTTCCAACCACGGGTTGCACCCACACCCGTGGAAGGGGTGCCGGATGGTGAAGGACGGGGATCACCGGGCCGGGCCCAATATCCCGAAAAAATCCAGGACCAGACCCGGTCCTCCTGCGTGGCACTCCGACAGCGTTACCACTCGGCCATCCGGCCGCCTAGTCAGCATATTATCAAGCAATCAAATTATTTGAATATCTTCCACTGAATAATTCAGACAATGTGCTACTTGATAGTTCCCATCATAAAAATTTATTGAATACACCAGCGTTCAGTTATTGGACTGAGCAAAGTGATCTGATTCATCTTGCTAAATGTCGGCCGGATGGTCGCATGGTAAAACTGTGGCTTACCATCCTGGAGGATCCGGATTCAAGTCCGGGTACCACAACTGCTGTTTTTCGGGAGGGATCCTGGCCCATCCGATAGATTGACTAGCCTGTGATGGGATCTATAAGTGGCCGCTGCCAGATACAGTATATCTGTCGTGCGATATAGTGGCCAAACTAACTTAGCTAATAATCTTGTTAAATATGTAAATAGCATTTTTCTCCAGATAATATTCTTTTTGATATTCCACGGTCAGAATTATAAACTTTATTCACATATATAATAATAATTTTACAACTTAATAGCGAGTTTGCGCAATGGTATTTTCCGTTATAAAAAGACCTGTTATAACCTTACAGCTCCCATAACGTCCTAAGCATAACGGAAGCTTCCCGTTATAAGATTACATTATAAAATAAAGTTATAACGGTAGCCAATCAAAGTAATCGCTCCCTTATAAAGGAAGCCAATAAGAATTGTACCTTCATGTAAATAATATCTACATTTTAAATTTAAATAACGAAATAAATAAATAAATCACCTGAAATGATGTCTATCAACAGTTTCGAATCTCGTGGGCAATTGAAGAGCATTATATAATTGTAAAATATCTGTTTTTTTCAAATGTAAAAAGATGTCTAAAGTTCGAAAGTGGTATATCATTTATATTAAAAATCGCTCTTTCATATAAATGTTCATGTTCCTTAGCTGCTCTTTTCATAGCTGTAAAAATAAAATAGTCTTCTAATGCATCTGGATCAAACGCCATCATATTATATACATCCATGTTTGTTTTTTTACTTTTTCTACCGTGAGAGGGACAGAAAATAGCCTCGATTTCAGCATGTTTATATCGTTATAAATATAAGGGAAACCAGTTGATGCGCAAACGCAATTTATAATGTTTAACTTACGCTATGTATAACGTTGTAACCATACGGAAAATACCTTTGCGCAAACTCGCTAATGTATCAGATCATTCCTTAGCCATGCTGCTAAAACTTTTAACCATAAATTTAAACTTATCTATTACTTTTTATTGTATTTTGTTTTTCTACATTTATTTATATTTTAATATATATTTCTCTTTGTATTTTTCATGGTTTTATGTAATGGAACCACTCGCATTGTTTATGGGTGATGGAGTTAAATAAATAAATAAATATTAGTTATAGTATTCATGAATTTTGCTAATTTTTGAAGAATTCGTGAATTCGTTCATTAAAGATTAGATATAAATTATTAAAGTATCCTCGCATAATGAATTATTATATTCCATAATAAAATTAATTGTTAAGAAAAAATATCAAGATTATGTTAGCTAAGCCACCATATCACACTTGGGATATTCTGTATCTAATGGCGGACACTTTTAGAGACATCTCAGACTAACCAATACCCATGGTGAGGTCAAATGGAAGATTGAAGGATGAAATTGAACTGGCCCGGCCTTCTCTCGAAAATCTGGATTAAAAGGATCCGGATCCTCCAAAGTAGTAAGCGAAAGCTTTACCATGCAGTCATTCGGCCGAAATATATCAGCCACGAGAGTTATGACATTTAAAGAATCATAAAAAAAAAAATAAAGCTGTTAACTGCCTTCACCTCCCATCTTTTATTGATTAAAGTTTATTAATTTATAATACTTTTATATGCAAATATTTTACATATATGTAAATAATTATTTATACATTATTTGTATTTATATTATTTAAGTGTTTACAATTTCTGGATGATTAAAATTCATGTTATTTTCAATATTTGATGACTTATTGTTTATTTCTGATACTAGAATACCAAAAAGGAATGAATTCCATATAAACAATAATATAATCACATTGCATTTAAACGAAAATTGGAATTTTCTTTTCAAATATTTATATAATCATGATTGGACATTACACAGCATTTGTATTATTGATATTTTTTTTATTCTATTCAGCATTATTTTAATTTATGAATCTTTAGAAATATCATTGATATTTAACTGTACTATAATATTCATTTATAATGCTAAGCATGATATTTATTTTATACATATGATTTTGACAAAAAATTTGTTATATATATATATATATTCATTTTATCCGTCATCATGATATATCTTTTCTTTCTTCTGAAGTTTCTACTTTCCACTAAGCGGAAGGCATTCCATCACAAGCCGCCCATATCCTTAATGGAATTAGCTGTCAGGTGGAGTATGGGTTCAACAAACCTGTCCCGGACCTCTTCTGGAAAATTTTTGGAAGTATGGAACATGAGAATTGAATTTGGATCTTCCAGAGTGAAAGCACAGCACGCTTCCATCAGTCATCTAGCAAGGCCGGATGGCGGAGTGGTAACATAACAAACCTGTCCCGGACCTCTTCTGGAAAATTTTTGGAAGTATGGAACATGAGAATTGAACTTGGATTTTTCAGAGTGAAAGCACAGCACGCTTCCATCAGTCATCTACAAGGCCGGATGGCGGAGTGGTAACGCGCTGGCATGTCACGGAAGAGGACTTGGGTTCGCGTTCCGGATTCAGCATCTCTTGAAAAGTTTTTTCTTGAGTTCCGGACCTGCCGGCGACCCAATCTTTCATCATTCCTCTCACGGGTGTGCATGCAGCTCGTGGTTGGAATTGGTTTCTCCTTTTAGTAATTTCACTGATTGGAAAGAGAAATAAAAAAAAATCAGTCATCCAGCTGCATCATGATATATCGTAAACCATGTAATGCAGGCGGCCGGATGGCCGAGTGGTAACGCGTCGGCATGCCACGCAGGAGGACTCGGATTCGCGTCCCGGATGATTTTCGGGGTACTGGCCCGGCCCAGTGATCCCCGTCCTTCACCATCCAGCCCCCTCCACGAGTGTGGGTGCAGCCCGTGGTTGGAACTGGCCCCGCATCCTTAGTAATCTCCCTGATTGGAAAGGGGGAGTAAAATAAAAAAAATGTAATGCAAAGTGTTATTTGGTTTTCGATATTCAATGATATCACGAGGTCATTCCTTATTACCCACAATTCATATGGTATACCTCTTGATTTTTAAACTATTATATTTTCTAGCTACAAGATGGCGGTTTTTCGAAATATTAAAGCACCCACATCTTGAAACTATTTGACTTCACTGAAAATCTGACTCGATTTTTAAATGAAGTTTAATACATTTTCAAGCGTCCATAATGGCTAAGGCAGGAGACAAAGAATAAGAATCGATAGATTGAAATCTTTCTAAAAGAATAATTCGATGGGACTCGGAATTCAGTGTCAAATTTCCATGTAGAAATTTGGATGATCTGAACTACTTATTTATTTTTCTTTCTTTCTGAGTATTAGGTCACTTTCAATTTTTGTCAGACGCTAAGCAATGGAATTATTCAAGTGCTCACCACAAGTCTCCAATTCCTAGTGAGATTGATCGTCAGTAGGATTAAACAGTCGGCCGGATTGGCCGCATGGAAATGCTTCGGCTTTCTACTCTGGAGGACCCGGGTTCGAATCTCGAGTCCCACCCCTTGAAAATATTTATCATGGGGTCCGGGCCCGGCCCGTCGATACCCGTCCTCCACAATCCAGCTGACCCCTCCGCAGGGGTGGGCAGCCTGTGGAAGGGCTTGTTTCGCCCCGCCACTTAGTACTCTTACTGAATGGGAAGTGGCGTCATTTATTGACAAAAAAAGTAGGATTAAACAAGTTAGGTTCGGTTGTTTCTGAAAAAATTTAGATATATGTGTCCCGCAAATCGAACACCGATCTTCAAAGCGAATGTCCATACTATGTTTTTTTATTGACATATTACATCATTTTCCCATCAGTAGTGATTACCAAGTGGCGGGCCGTAGATTGCCTACCCTTGCAGAAGGATCAACCTATTATAGAGGATGAGGATCAGCCCGGATCCCATGAATAATATTTGCATAGTTCGGATTATCCAAATTTCTACCTGGAGATTTGAAACTGAATCCCGAGTCCCATCGAATTATTTTTTTCACCGTTAACATTAGAGAATCAAACCCGAAGATTGCCTACTCTTGCAGAAGGATCAACCTATTATAGAGGATGAGGATCAGCCCGGATCTCATAAATAATATTTCCATAGTTCGGATCATCCAAATTTCTACCTGGAGATCTGAAACTGAATATGATTATTTATATTCCTATTTAAAATAGAAAGTTTAAATATATATATAACATTTACTTCTATTGATTTTCCTTGAAAAATTCAATTTACTCTTTTGTCATCATCAGCAGAGTTACTTTCTTCTAATCTAAGAGCTTAATGTAGATCTGATTAATAGCTTAAGTTATCAGGATAAAATCCTCACTTCTATAAAAGATTTCTAATCTAGGATTTTTTAGAGAGAAAAAAGGATCTTAAATTAGGATTTTATCAGAGAAAATAACGCAATTTTTTATTATTATTTTATTTTAACTGCATGCAAGGAACAAAAAATCTCTATAATTTCAATTTTACTTTTCGTAAATATTTAAAAATTGATTCATAAGGGAAAAATCCTTTATAAAATTATATTTAATATGATGTATTTATTATGATATATATATATAAATAAGAAATTATGACATTAAACATCAGATAAAGTACGTAAAAAAATTTTCACAAATTTTTTAACTATACGTTTTGTAAATCGTTTCGTTCTCCATCTTCAAAATTTTCAATAAAACAGTAACTTATAAAAAATTACACGGTCATTTCTAAATCATTTATTGTCTTTCTTTTACCATTTATTTGTCACATTACATGTCAGTAATACAAAAATTCAAGAAAGCCATTTTGACTTTCGGTTATTGGAAACGTGACAAGTGTATCACTTCCCGATGCGTGATCGAATGGTAAACGTGATTTTAATATTAAACAGAAATGTATTCAAATGTCAAAGTTTGGTGCTACGGTTTATATTTAATAAATAAGAGTAAAAAGACTTTATAAAAGAGAAAAATACAGTTTTCTTTTCGACTATTATTTATTCAACTAATGATTTTATTCGCATGTATTTTTCTAAATTATGTTTGCTTATGCAGTGTAAGCAATTTAATTTTTTCGATTTTTCCATTCTCTTATTGACAGTTTAAGTTTTAACCATTTAAAAATTTCCATTTGATTTAAATTTGAATTTCTAGTGGAGTAATTTTATATTAAGTTCTCGAAACTACAAAATTAAAGTCGTTAAAGTTTATATAAAGTTTGGTAATTTATGATATATTAAACGTGAAATCGTGTCTTATAATGAACGGTAACGTGATCATTTATCTACGAGGATTAACTAACTCAGCTTGTGTTAAAACATCAAAATTATGTTGTTACAATTTTAATATACATAAGAATAATTGACTTTATGTTGATACAGATTTTATTTTGATATTTTTTAGATATTTTTAATAAATAACTAAATTTTTACTGTTAAAAATTGATTTCAACGGTGTGTTGTAGTTTGATTGATGATTAATGTGAACTTTATATACCAGAGCAATATTTTGATATTAAAAAAATTCATTAAATATGGAAATATATATATATATATTTTTT
>AYEL01076121.1:0-102404 GCA_000484575.1 Olivierus martensii | reverse complement strand
TATATAAAATATAGAACTATAAAAATCATCATCATCAGTCAATCAAGAGTTATGCACAAATAGTATAATGGGATATATATCTTTCTGTTAAATTTCAAGTAAAATATATAGATTATATACAATACTGTAATATACTAAATCATTGAAAATATTATTCAACTTAAATTTGCTTTTCTTAATAAGATAATCTCGTCTTAAAACTATTTCAGTTTTATTTTAATCAAATAACAGAATACACAACAAGTAAATGCAGTTTTCTTTCAAACAAATCTTAAATTAACACAACACATGTTTAGTTTATTTATTTCATTGAATCACAGGCAGTACCGGCCTTCTCTATAAAGGGGCCCGAGTGCAAAAAACTTTTTGGTGCCCTAAAATATTTTTCTTAGGTAAAAATAAAGGGATTCGAAATAAACATATATTGTCTTTATTTAGGCTAAATATGCGATTTTTTTTTTTTTTTTTCTTGCTATTTCATTAATCATTTCGAAAAAATTACAATTTTTGGCAATTTTCTTTTCGATGCTTAATATAGCAAGTGTATTTAAGTGTTCTTCATGCATGCTTGACCAAAGATAATTCTTTCTTAATTTTAATTTGCTAAAAAGAATGCTTTGCGCTTGCTATAGTTAACTGGTAACATAAATAAAATTTTTAATATGGTTAGCACATTTCGAAATAATTCATTATAGTTATTATTTAATATATATTGCAATATGTCTTGCACATTATTTACAACTTTTTGGTCGAAGATCAATTCTCGCAACAAATCAATTTCCAGGATTAGATATTCATTTACATCTTTACTATAAAGTTTTACAAAATCTTTTAAATGGTTTTCTGGTTTATTTTTCCTAATGTTTTTTATATTACTGATTAATTTAAAATCAGAAATAATCTAGGTATATTTTTAAATCTTTCATCTATTTGTACCATGACAGTATCAATCAGAATGTTGAAAAAGTAACATCTAAATTCCTCTACTGAGGGTTGTAAAATTCTTCTTCTTTTAGTTCGGGAAAATAACCTTTTTCAAATTTATTTTTCAGGGAAATTTTCTGAAATATTTAACTTTTGTGCTATCATTTTTGCATCATCTAAAAATTTGTTAAATTTTGATCTTAAATTTTGGATTTCATTTTTAATTTTATTTACTAAATTAAAAGCAGAATCAAGAACAATTGTATTTGCTTGAAATAGTTTGTTGATACTATTAATTTTTGACAATATTGTAAATCATGCCGATAAGCATAAAATAAATGGCATTTCTTGTAATGAATCTAATAGACTTTTAGCTTCAGATACTGATGTGTTATCTGTTATTTGCACTAATAAGTTCTAATGCATTACAAATTTGTTCAAACTGTGTATGTGCATCTGCTTTGACTGCGTCTATTTCGGCTTCCCATCGAGTATCACATAATGGTTTAATTAAGCATAATATTTAAATGCTTTTGTATAATTTCCCACCTTTTTGTAGATGCAGAAAATAAGCAGTATAAACGGAATATTTTGAAAAAATTTTTACGATGTATTCTACTGGAAGCAGCATCACAAATTATCAAATTGAAAGAATGTGATAAGTAAGGTACATAAATTGTATGAAGGTTTAAACTAAATATTCTATATTGTACACCTTTATATTTTCCTTTCATATTGCTACTGTTATCGTATGCTTGCCCTCTACAATTCATATCTAAATCAAGGTCACCAATTCTTTTTAAAAGCGTTTTTGCTAGTCCTTCACTAGTCATATCAGTTACTTCAATAAACCCTATAAATGATTAATTTATAATTAATTTTTTGTCTACAAAGTTTACGTATCTAATAATTATTGAAGTTTGTTCCTTGTGAGAATTATCAGGAGTACAATCCATTTGGATACTGTAATATGTGTCTGCTTTATTGTCTTTAATTTTATTAAGGACTTCATTACCCAACACAGCAATAATTTCATCTTGAGATCTGTGTGCTAAATTATGCATAATTCTTGTTTTCGTATATTTAATTCTGTCTACATGATTCATTAGCGCAGGGTCATATTTACTTAATAATTCTATTAGACTTAAAAAATTTCCATTATTCGGTGCTCCTATTGTTTCATGGGATCTCCGAAATGACAGATTATTACTTTCTAAAAATAGAATAACATTACAATTCTTTGAAATAGTAATTTTAAACGTTCCATTTCTTTATTTAGATTAATTTGATTTGTTTTGTCAATGGTCGAGCATAAATTAAGCCCTTTTAATAATTCTTGCCAAGCAATAAAAGAATTAAAGTGACCAACAGAAATCTCATGATATGGAATTACAGATGACAGTTTTCTCCATTTATTAAAACCATATATAAATCGTGTTGTTGATTGAATTTTTCCTCTTCTTTTGGAAAATAATACACAACAAAGGCAAAATACTGAGTTCAGCTTCTGAGTAAACAGCTGCGAAGCTGAGTTTCATTATTTGGCATTTTTTTAAATAGTAAGATGAAGAAAATGATCTATCTTCAACATTCTTAATGAAAGCATCTTGATGATATTGTTTAGATTCGGATTTAATTCAAAATAATCTAAATTTATCTGTAATAATATTTGGCCACAAATCTGGATCATTTATATTCAATTGATCACCAACACTATTATCATTTTCATTGTTATTTTCTGTATCTAATATGTTTGTAGAATCATATGTGTCTTTTCGTCTTGCAAGCACTAGGAAACATCCGCTCTGAATGACACCCTGAGCTTGCTAAAATATTCCAGCTGCTATATGACATTTCCATGCACTCCTGTACGGTTCAGTTCTATTGGGTCCCTGGGCATGTCAGAATACCAGGAAATGAGATTGCAGACATGGCTGCAAAGAATCTAGTCCCTCTATCCCTATCAGTTACTCAAGTTCCCTATTCAGACTTTTTCTCGTGTGTACAATCTGCAGTTTGCAAATTATGGCAAACCAATGCAGTACAAAACTCTCAAATAAACTGTATGGTATTAAACCTAAGCTGGTGGACTGGCCTTCCTGAAAGAGAAATCGGAAAGAGGAGGTAGTGCTGGCCATCTCAGAATTGGACATTGTAGGATGACCCATTTGCATCTCCTGAAAGGGGACTTACCACCAGTATGCCCAGGTGCAATGAATCTTTAACTCTCTCTCACCTCTTTACTTGTGGATATCTTAAGAGACACCGTCTGGGCTGCTTCAATCACCCTGAAGTAACTCTGTTAAAAATACTATCTGATGTATCTGCAGTCATCTCATATCTAAAGCAAATTGGCATTTATCAATGACAGTATATTTCCGCTCATTTATATGAGCGGGTAATTTCTAGTTTAAATAAATCTAACCGTTTTACCAATAAAAACTACACTACATACGTAATGAAAATAATGGCAAAAACTTTTAAAAGACAGAAACAAGCTTAAAAATCCTAGACTTTATAGAAATTCACATTAATTATAGATTGATTATATGTTTTTATTTTCACATATTAGCAATGATCTTCAATCTTGAACTTATAAAATATTTTACGAGATTCTACTTTGGGGATTTTTTCATTTGTTTCTATTAAATCCTTTCATAATTTGACTGAATGATTTTATACTAACGTAAATAGCCGAACTAATAATAATTGTTAATTACATACATTAAATGCATTTCTAAAAATTAAAATAAAATAAACAAAATGGTAGCATCTATAGTTACCCATATTTTCAGCAGATGGCGCTGTACATATCATAAATATTTTGCATTTAAAACAAATAATTTAATATGAATATTTATCAGCAAATGGTTACTTTTATTTAACTGGTCATCTATGACAAGAAAATTTATTAGTTTATTTATAAAAGAATGGATTAGACTTAATATAGTTAATATGAATACAATTATTTCAATTCTAACTAACATATATATACATATAATCTCACCAGTTAAATGAAAAATAGAAAAGTATAAAAAAATATTAGTATAGTTATATTTCAAACATTAAAAGTGGCGCACCCTGTATATAACTTCAGTGTAAGACTATTGTACTTTATTGATGTTTGGACTTTCGCCTCTTCTTTTGACTCCCGTTCTGCTATCTCCTACCAACACAGAAGTACATAACCCAGTGTTTGGTGCAGCATGGCCCAGGTGGCCCTTGCGTCAGTAATCCGTTCTAAACAACAAACAACAGTGTCTTTTTCGACGAATTCCACAGTTTCTACATTTTCATGGCAATGTTGTGTAATTTGTTTAGAGTTTTCATTTCCACTCGAAGCTTGAATTGCAGCTGCTGAAGTAGTAGCAATATCGTTGTCAGATTTATTTTGTAGCCATGCATTCAAATTTATCCAAGCTTGAATTGCAGCTGCTGAAGTAGTAGCAATTTCGTTGTCAGATTTATTTTGTAGCCACGCATTCAAATTTATCCATGACTTTTTGAAATTTTGCTCTTCTTTTTTCTTTTCTGCTAATTTCCTTTTTTGGCATCCAGAGAGATACTTTCTTGGCATAGACAAGTTCAAATAATATTAATTTATAAATATTTTAATTCTATGAAATAACAAAAAGTGAAATATGTGCTTACTTTTTACAATATTACACAAGGAAACTATAAAATATATAATACTATATATTAAACAAGGAAAATATAACACTCAAGGCAGGACTGACTCAAAGAAACTGAACTGAAATTAACCTAGTTTTAGAAACTACAAAAGTTGCGAATCCCTGATTCGAATAACAAAAACTAAATGCTTGCACCATCTAATGAAATTTGCAAGAATTAATTTGTAAAGTGGTGAGGTAAATGGGGTATACAGTAATAATTACGTTATTTTAAATAGTGTATAGTAAACTAATTTAAAAATAAGCTAAAATATACATTTTTTTTTCAAATTAAATGCACTTGAAAAATTAATTACATAAAATAAAAATAAAATTTTAATATGAGCGTTTAGTTCATGATCATTTTGGGGCCCCTCAATCATGGGGCCCAGGTGCATTGCACCCACTGCACCCCCCAGATGGCCGTCTCTGGCATATTCATCATGAATTACTGGTAATAAAAATTTGCACTATGTAGCATAAATTCAAGTGCTTTCACAGGTAAAATAAAAATAAAATTTTAATATGAGCATTTAGTTCATGATCATTTTGGGGCCCCTCAATCATGGGGGCCCAGGTGCATTGCACCCACTGCACCCCCCAGATGGCCGTCCCTGGCATATTCATCATGAATTACTGGTAATAAAAATTTGCACTATGTAGCATAAATTCAAGTGCTTTCACAGGTTAAACAAATTATTTAACCTGCAAAAGTGCTATATATATATATATATATTAAACTAAATAAATACTGCTTCTACTTAAATTTAGATAAACACTATACATCAAAATATCAAGCACTTTTCGCAGTGTAGAATATTTTTATTTAAGCTGTAAGTACTGTTTTTAACATAGTCATCTTCAGGTTACATAGTAGAACAGAATGTTAGAAATCAAACTTTTCAGAAAAGTTTGATTTCTAACATTCTGTTATACTTCTATATTTCTAAATGAATAATAACATGTGTTCTTCAACTCTTCTTTCTAACTGAAATGGAAGAAGATATAGAAGGCTTGAAGGTAAGACTTAAACGTATTTTGGATAGAAAATTGTTGGAGGAATTAGAGAATCAAACCACTATGGTGAAGATGAATGTAAAGTTGCCTGAAATTCCGTTACCGCAATTTTCGGGAAATTATGAGGAATTTAATAATTTTAAGCTACAGTTTATGAACGTTATAGGGGATAATATGCAATTGACTGATAACCAAAAGTTGTATTATCTCCAGGCTGCGTTAAAGGGCGAAGCAAAGACTATTGAGACTTTAGATGATATTTATGAGTCGCTGTTAAAAGCATTAGAGGCTTGTTTCAGCAATAAAAATTTGATAGTCAATACTCATTTTAATGCAATTTTGGGAATTGCTAAGCTGACCAACAAATCAGCCAAGAATTTAAGATCATTAATAGATAATTGTCAAAAACACATTAGGGCATTGAAACTGATGGATTTAGAACTAAACAAATTTAGTGAAATAGTGATAATTAATATCATCATACAAAAACTAGACAAGGAGACTAGAAAAATTATGAGCTGACCTTGATGTCAAAAGACTTGCCAGATTGGCATACATTTATAGAAGTTTTACAAAAGCGTTCGCAACTGTTGGAAAATATAGAGGGAAGTTCTCCAGAGCCCCCGAACTCTAAAGTAATTCATAACAACAAGACTCGAGCCTTCATAACTAAATCTAACAACACTCGTATGTGTTCAGTTTGTAAGAAACCTCATGCAGTGTATAGGTGTGATATATTTCTCAAGGATACTTCTCTACAATTTAAAATGGTTAAGAAACGTTCATTATGCATCAATTGTTTAAGCGATCAACATAAGCTGGCCTTTTGTCAGTCAAAGCATTTGTGCTCTATTTGTAATGACAGGCACAACACACTGTTACATAGGAAACAGGTCATCCCGTCTGAGTTTACACAACCACAAGCGAGCCAGCCAGTCCCCCCCAAAGGCAGTCTCTAATGGCTTCTTCGATTAACCCGGTATATACCAACACGTCTGACAAACCAGCTCCGTTTTGTTTATTAACCAACAATAAAACCATTATTTTGTCTACTGCTATAGTTTTAGTCTCAAATGCCTGGGGTGGCCTGGTTGCGGCAAAATGTATTTTAGATTCGGGGAGTCAATCGCATTTTATGACTGTAAACTTTGCATATAGATTAGATTTGAAGACACAAAGAATTAATGCCCCTGTGTCAGGTTAGAGGCAACACTACCACGATAACGGCTCAAGGTCAAACTCGCATTAGCAACAGAAATCAATCCTTTCCAGCAAACTTAAATTCCTTGATTGTTTCAAAAATCACTGACATCAACCTACCACCAAGTTAAGACATCGATGAAATAGAAATACCCAATCATTGTGTATTAGTAGATCCTAACTTTATGTGTCCAGAAGAAATAGATATCCTTTTGGGAAATGAAATATTTTTTGATTGTATAAGAAGTGGGAAAATTTGTAGTGGAAGGGGAAAAATTAAATTCCAGGAAACTGTTTTCAGATATGTAGCGAATGGTGGTTTCAAAGCTAATCAGCAAGTATGCAGTTATTGTGGATTTAATCAACACGCTAGCAGCATTGAAAGAGCTGTTAAGAAATTTTGCAAATGGAACAGGTGGAATCGGCTCAACCAATCTGGAGTAAGGAAACTGAGCTTTGCGAAGAACACTTCAAGAAAGAAAGAAAGCTAAGGCAGTTAAATCAAAGGTTATCAAATAATACTATGGTGCAGGAACTACATCGAGACTTCATGCAAGAATATGAAGAGTTAGGTCATATGGAGATAGTAGTTGAGAAAACTCCTCCTGATGATTGCTATTACCTTCTGCATCATAGGGTTTATAGGCCTGATAAGACTACAACGAAACTCTGTGTTGTCTTCAATGCATCAGCACCCACCTCAACGGGAAAGTTGCTCAATGATCTTCTCTTAAAGGGAGATGTAATCGAGGATATATTTGATATAATGATACGGTTTCGAAAACACAAATTCTAATTCACTGTCGACGTCAAAAAAATTTTTAGGCAGATACTAATTGATCCAACTCAGAGAGATCTCCTTCGGATTTTATGGAACGATAGAGAAAATGACACAACCCTTACCTATCATATGAGGACAGTTACTTACGGAACTGCAAGTGCGTCATTTTTAGCCACTAGAGCAGGGGTGGGCAATTATTTTCTGCCGAGGGCCGGATAAACAATCTTTAGGATGAAGCGGGCCATATAAAAATTGAAAAGTGCCTAAGTTCTCTGTAGGAGCATAGAGTGACTTTACAGATAATGAGATTTCAACGCCATCTATAGTGTCACATTGACAATAGTACAACTTTCACAATAGTGTGCACAGACCAGTTGATTTAAGGACCCTGGTAATGACTAAAACCTGCTATGGTTTTATACCTTGTTTTAAAAGCCAAAAATACGCCTGGAATTATTCTTTCGATTATGTGGGTTATGATTTTACGCTGAAATCCATAACTTAGGCAATTTATGGATTTATATATTATACATACATTAATATATAATATATATTTGCATCAAGATATATAATTACATCATCTGTAATTATACATCTTGATGCAACTACTGTAAACTCCCGTATAATGTACCCTCCTATAACAGGAATTCGTGTAATTTTACGTCTTGAAATGTTCGCGCAAGACATTGTCCCTTTCAAGATGGCGTCGCGCACAGGTATCGATACAGTTTGTGATAAGTACTTTTTCATATAGCTACTTATCGGTTCCGTTTTCGAAATTGATTTATATACCAATTTATGAAATAAATATTATGCAAAAATCTCAGATTCCGTGAAGAGCAGAATCTTGCCGCCATTTTGTCTTTTGCGGTACTTTGTCCAAACCACGATCCATTTTCACACGAACAGCTTTAAATTAATTACAGCCGCACCAAACTGCTTATGTTAATTGTCGTCACGCTAACAAGTGACTCATGAGCGCAATAATATCGAAGTCCTAGGCCTTACTGATAACTTTCATCATCAGATGACAGGCAAATCGGTAGCTATTTTTTAAAAACTTTCACTTGCCAACGGAAAAAAAGTTAATTGTCGTCACGCTAACAAGTGACTCATGAGCGCAATAATATCGAAGTCCTAGGCCTAACTGATAACTTTCATCATCAGATGACAGGCAAATCGGTAGCTATTTTTCAAAAACTTTCACTTGCCAACGGAAAAAAACGAATTAAAAAATTTCGATTGATGTATTTTCACAAAATAATAATTAGAATATATGGAAAACACATATCAGTAAGGTAATTAATAATCAAACTTATCATTTCCAGTACGATGCTCAAAACCTTCGATATAAGGTATCATTTAAATAATTTTATTATATAATTAGAAATAGGTCTTGCTCTAAAGGAAGTGCTGAAGATTTTATATATACAGTATATATAAAAATTGCCATTATATGACTTTTCGTTTTCATGTACAGCAGTACAGGTAACTCGTATAACACAGTAGATAGGTTCCTTAAAAACGCCGTGCTGGCTGAAATCGTATTATACGAGATTGGAGCCAATACAAAAATGGAAGTTACGTTCCAAAATCACTTAAAAGCAAATAATTTTCTTTAATTCTACATAAGAATTCAATTTTTATTAAGAATATTAATAATATGAAACACAAAGAAAGAAAAAAAATATATATATGTAAGACCAAAAAAACAATATACTGTATATAAAAAGTATAGTCTATGTAACATTCATTTACTAATTAAGCAGGGCTGGATTTCCGGCTGATCCCTCCGCAGGGATGGGCAGCCTGTGGAAGGGCTTGTTTCGGCCCGCCACTTAGTACTCTTACTGAGTGGAAAGTGGCGTCATCTGTTGACAAAAAAAAAAAAATAGGCCGACTGGGCTGCGTCCTAGGGTCTTGCAATTCTAGGGGCCCCAAAACTATCAATCAGTTTTCAACTTTTATAAACGTTTAATAAGAAAAAATGGGTTTTTATTAAAGTGCTAGATAGAAAGTAAAATTTTAAAGGTTCTTTATAAGTTATAAGGAGCCTTTAAAATTAGACATAGCTGATTTGAATTTTTAGGGGCCCCAAAGCCTTGCTCGTCCTAGGGACCCTAAAAATGCAAATCTGGCTCCATTGTTAAGTAAAAACCGTGTTGTAGAAGTACCGTGTAATATGAAGGCTTCCGCAATTTTCTAATCGTGTTAGAGCGAAACCGTGTTATACAAGGATTATCTGTACTTATAAAACAAAGCAATATATATTTAGCTTAATTTTTAATAAAGTTGTTATAATCTGTATACAGAGTTTTCCCCAAGAAAAATTGTTATATCTGGTATCATAATCATTAAATCAATAACAACGAAGACAGAAATACAGTATCACTTACAAGTTAGTTCCGATTTTAACAATGTTTACCAAGTCCGAACAAATTAGAATGGTGTCAGTCAGTAGGTGGTCACAGTATAATTAGTGATTATTAATTTGAAACAAGGATTATTCATAGAATTCAATCATCATAGAAACTATTTTTATAAGAAAATTTTAATTTGTGTAGAAAATGTACGTCAAGTTGGGCGGACCTACTCTGTTTATATTCAGTCGTTGGTGCTACACTTCCCCAAAATTCTCACGTTAGTGCCGTGTAATTATGCGTTTTAGAAAGGATTTTTGTAGGCCGCTCAACTTACATCAAGTTGGACAGACCTACCAGAAGCTGCTAGTTTATTTAAAAAAATTGTTATTGTCTATCGTTAGTATTACGTAAGTGCCGTAAATTATCGGTATATCAAAGTTCCAACATTAGGGCCACATATTTATGCAATTTATAACTTTAAAAAAAAATATATATATATATATATATATCGCAATGTGTGATATATCTCGGGACAGCTTGCGTATAGCTTAATGATGATTTTGCATTTGTTAGCGTTTTCTTGCTATCGCTGCATTTGTTTCAAAGGGATTGAAACTAGACTACTGTACAGAAACTGATAATTTCAGAATTGCTTAGTTGTAGTCATATTCGTAATTTAATTATTCTTACTGCAAAATAACGTATTGAAGAAAATTATAGAATCATGTAGATTGCTAAATATATTTATCCTTTAAAAATAATTCATTACTTATACACGATTGTTTAGCATTAGTTGGGGCCAACTATCCTAGAATAACTTAATTCTTATCTATTTATTATATACAGTGGATTCCGCTTAATTGGGACACGTCCGGCCAAGCCATTTTGTCCCAATTAAGCGGCTGTCCCAATTAAACAAAGTAATGATAAATTCTAAAATAAAATGTAATTCATAGGTAAATAAATAATAGGTAAAAATAATAATTAGGTACCTATTTTAATGATTAATAAAAAAACTAATAATTAGGTACCTAATTATTAGTTTTTTTACCGATCTCCATCTTCAGTAATGGGCCGCTGATATTCACGCCTCGCCCTCTAACTATTGAAATCCATTGATCTAATGCTTCTTCGACTTCTGAATCCTTTCCATCATGCTTTCTTTTGAATGTTCCTGGAATTTCTTTCTGTAATGCCCACTCCTCACGCAGTTGATTTTCTTTTTATAGGAGATGCATCTATGGTAGATTTTGGTTTATTTCAGCGAGTCTACGATAGCTTGTATTAAATGGCTGGCTTTTAATTTTATTCAGCCAAGCAATTTTACTTCAGTATAAAATCCTTTCTTGACATCTTGGCAAAGATTAGTGTATGTATGTGTAGCCATACTTTCAAAAAATCCCTAAAATATATCAAAAATTGAAAATTCCTTTTCTGCTGCTGTCCCAATTAAGTGTTTAAATTTTGTATTAATTTATTAGTTTGGTTTTCATTTTTTGAGATTTGTCCCAATTAAGCGGAATTCACTGTATATCAATGATATATTTTTGACCTATTTAAATATTTTACCGATGATACTTCTCTAACTTTAAACAGATTTATATGTAACTTTTGACAAATGGCATTGTTTCTTGCTTTTTCTTCTCTCTCACTTTAAGATTTAAGTTGCTCATTACTATTATCTTGTTAATAATTTAATAATTAATGCTAACAAATCAAAAATTATCTTCAAATAACATAAGATACAACATAAAGATCATAAGTTTCAACAGAATCTATCAATTAGTGTAAATTGATAGATTCTGTTGAAACTTAAATGATTGAAATGGAGAGTAATGACAGTTATCTTTGCAGTATTTAAGAAATGTATAGAAACATTTTATTGTATTATATATTGAACAAGTTCATGTTAGATTATCAAATCTTATATCTTTTCTTGTTTAAAGTAAAAATTCTAAATGTTTCTAATGAAACAAAGAATGTGGTACATATTCCTGTGAATTACAACAGTAGCAGGTTTGGTATTAAAAAAAAATTATTTTTGAAATTACATTAATTTGAAAGATTTCTTTTTAAAAACTTTGAAATTTTGTATCCAGAAATTATTAATTTTATGTAAAAATTTGATAGTTGGCTCTTAGAATAATATTAGAGGGGGGGTCAGTTTCATTTAATGGCCAGTTTGGTAGATGCAAGGATGGGTAGAAAACATACACTAAAAATAAATAGATGATAAATATCTAAAAATAAGTGATTAATTCATAATAATTTCCTTTTAGAGTGAGAACAAAAAAATGTTTGCATTTTCAGAAAATTCTGATTTAAGAACATTCGGAAGTTTAGATATGCTGTGTTTACATGAAATGGATTTGCAAAGGAGAAAGGTAATGCTGGAAAATACTATAGTACTGTGTATGATAAAACTGATTGATTCAGTATCAATCAGTACAATTTTCATTTATCTTCTAAATGTGTGGAACCAATACTTTCCAAATGAATTTTTTATATAAGTTCGTCTGTGCTTGATGGAAACAGAGATAAGCATGAATACAATTTCTTTTACAGAACTAACCAAAATTATAACTTTACTTAATATTGACTTCCAATGCTGTCGTTGAGTCTATGGGAGAGCCAAAGTTCATTTAAATCACTATGTCGATGATATAGTCCACTATATTATTCGCGATGTTTACAATAAATTGCCATAACATAATGACACTTTTGGCAAATAAGCTATAAACTTCAAATAAAATTATGATAGAAACTATACATTAGAAATTAAAGATTTTCGGCCCACTGATTGATGAATTAAAATACGAATCAACAGTTCTGCTGTATGAAAGATTCGGTACAAATTGCATACATAGCAAAAGTGGTACAGATCAATAGAGGGGGCGAGACATGCAAAATAACCCTAATGAACTAGGGGTCAAAGGTCAAAGGTTAAAGAGATATAGAACCTGAAAGTTTCACAGTGCATAGGGTTTGATCACATTGTGCTTTGCCTCGCTACAGCATGTAGCGTGACGCGTCCTGTTTTCATGGCTCTGTGTTCTGTTACATATGCTATCTAGACACATGCATATCTCGTTAAAACCTTTGATATTTGCCCTCTGACCTCTAGTTCATTAAGGATATTTTGTGTCTTGACCCCCTATCGATCGACCGCATTTTTGCTGGGTTTTGCAATGCAAAACCCAGCAAAAATGCTGTCGGTCGATAAGCCCAAAATTATAAATATATTGCAATTGTACCAAAGATTCATTCCAAAACTATATAGGCTTTCAAGACAGGTTTTCAAAATGTCGGCACGCACGAATTCGATATTTGCATGTGAAGAAATGGGAGAAATGCTATAATTTTATCGTTATTTTTTCAAAGTGTGCATCAGATAAAAGTACAGTCCTTTTGAAAAGTTTTCTCTACTCGTCGTTATTTTTTGATTGTTACTATTTTCGTTCATGTGGTGCTAATGTAAAACTGAACCAAATCTTGTTCATCATGAATATGAAAATTTTACAGCCAGCGATTTAATTGAAAAGATTATATTCAGTTCAATTCGTTTAGAGACTTTGTTGGAAGAAGAACCGAATGATCATGAAACAATTTTGGAATATGTAGAGGAATCTGAATGATAAGCATTTTCTAATAATGAACCAGCGATTGTTGAAACTCTATTTGGTATAAGAAAAAACGAGACTTTGTTGGAATGATCATGAAACAGTTTTGGAATATGTAGAGGGTTGAACCATTTTCTAATAATGAACCAGAGATTGTTGAAACTCTATTTGATATTAAGTATTTTCTAATAATGAACCAGAGATTGTTGAAACTCTATTTAGTTAAAAATAAAATTGAAAATATGTGGATGAAGTGTAAATTAAATATAAAAGAGGCAAACGCAAAATAAAATTGAAAATATGTGGAAGAAGTATAAATTAAATATAAAAAGGCAAACTGTATTTACAGACTTCTTTTCAAATAGATAGTTCTTATGTTGAAAGCACTGACAGACTGTAGCGTTTTTTTAACATTTTTGAGTTTATTTAAAATAATATGTTTCCAATTTGATTTGAATAAAGTTTTTGCATTGACATGAAAATTTAGTGTTTAGTATGCTTAGAAAAAAATTTTGATTTTATGGATCTCTCTATGTTGGACACCTCTCTAACTTGTAAGTTGAACACATTTTGAAGGAAACAAAAGTGTTCAACATAGAGAGATTTCACTGTATATTATTACAAATATGGATAAATAGCAACTGTTGTTGAACTTCGATTAAAAACTTCAATTACAGCGCAAATTGATTTGCATCCATCATTGAACAATTATTTAGATCCAAAAAATATCGGCTGATAATAATCTGGTTCCGAAATGCAATAATGAGAGTCGAAGAGTAGAAATATCGAATTCGAATGGATGTCGAAATTCCGCACTTGATTAATTTTTGAATAATTAAAATTTAAAATGTCCATTACCTTTGCTAGTTTTGTTGAATATTTTTTAAGTGGCGGGGTGAAACAAGCCCTTCCACAAGCTGCCCACCCCTGCCGAGGGGTCAGCCGGATTGTGGAGGATGGGGATCGACGGGCCGGGCCCGGACCCCATGAAAAATATTTTCAAGGGGTGGGATCCGAGACTCGAACCTGGGTCCTCCAAAGTGGAAAGCCGAATGGTTTCCACGTAGCCAGTCCAGCCGACAAAAATGGGTCTTTATTTATAAATGTTACTTATTTTATTTATACATAAAAGCCATATTTTGAGGGGCCCCGCGAAAAATATTCCAATCGGGCCCCGCACTAACTGATTCAACCCCATGATTCATATAATGACCAATGACAGTGATCTACTAAAAAAATTGGCTTAATTTTAACATGTCACCCTTTTATATTTTAGTCAACAAATGCACCCGTTGTAAAAAGTTTAGGATCTTTCTGTTTTGGCTTCATTATTTTCTAACAGAAAATTATGAAGTCAGAAATTTTAGCCGAAAACGTTAGCGCAGAATAGTTAAATAAAGTATTTAGTTCATACTGCAATTTAGTGCTGATTTCATTTATTAAGATTTCTAACAGAATTATATCACCTCAGATAGTTATTAGGTGAAGGCGGGATTTTGGGAGTTTTTTGCTATTTTGTTTTACGTCACTTTCCAATCAAATAGATTACTAAAGGACAGGATCACTTCCAACCACGGGCTACACCTATAACCATGGAGGGAAGCTAGATGGTGAAGGATAGGGATCGCCGGGCCAAGCACAGCACCCCGAAAAAGTTTTCACTAGATGCCGAACCCGGGATGCGGCCCTAGGCTATATTTCATTGGTACGATATGGCCATTTCTCCCAAAATTTTGCCCACTCTTGCTTTAAACAAATTTTCCGCACCAGGATCCTTAATTTTCATTTAAGTTAATAAATCTTTTTACCAACAAAAATATCTTGCTTTATATGGATCTTTAGATTTTGAAAGCCAACTTTTAATTAAATGTAGTATTTTCTAGCCAGGTATGTACGAATGTATACTTACCCCATTTTTTCATCCTTACACAACTCTTTTCTAATTTTGAGTTTCTTTTTTTGGCGTTGAAGGCATTCCCAACTTTCACCTTCTTCACAGATATTGAAGTAATACAATGTACCATATATCACATTAAACAAAATAGTAAAAACCTAAATTTCATGTAGTTAAAACAAAGCTGTACGTTATCAGAAATGCTAAGAACAACTGCCATGCCATATTTTACTGTTAAAAGTGATGTAAGGAATTTATTGTACTTTCATCTTTCAAACAGCATATTGCCGCCGGATGACCGAGTGGTAACGCGTCTTGGGTTTGGTATCTCATGAAAAGTTTTTTCGGGGTTCTGGACCTGTTCCGGCGATCCCCGTCCTTCACCATCCGACTCCTTCCATGGTTGTGAGTGCAGCCCGTGGTTGGAACGGAACTGGCCCCGCCCTTAGTAATCTCACTGATTGGAAAGGGGCGTAAAAATGCAAAAAAATATTGTCGATTGTTGTCTTCCTTTTATAGTAAGAACGGAAATGCGCCTCCACGAAAAAATAATTTTAAATTTTAATAGTATGAGGCGTTCGTTCCATTGTTGAGTAATGTGATGTTACCATCGATGATTTTTATAAAATAGAAAGGTTTCGTCCACTCATAACTTCGGAAGTAAAATTATGATAAATAAAAACTTTAATTTGACAAAATATATTTTCTTGAAACATTAAATTATTAAATAAAATTTTGCATTTTTCAAGTGAGAACGATTTTTTTAGAGCTTTGGCTTATATTTTTGTTTATGAATTGGCAACGTTTAATTTCATATTGATATTGATTAACTTCTGTCATCGATGACTGTTAGATTATACCCTCCATACAGAAACTGAAGAAGAAGAAGACTGTTAGATTTCTGTTTCAGGCATGATTTCTATACAGAATGAACAAGATGCTTATCAAATAAAACTTTATATTTCATACTTGACAAAATTCTTGAAGGAATTTAATTGGCTAATAGATTCTTTTGTGTTGGTATGTTAAAAACATTTCTTTCACTGTTAATATTGTCGTTTTGGATTATATTATTACTAATTATTTATGTCTACAAAAGATAAAAAATGGACAGCGGAGTATTAAGTGATGTATCGGATCATTTGTTGTAAACTGAAATGTTGGTACAATTGCATTGTAACGGTACAATTGTTGCCTTACCGAAGCACGGCGAAAGTGGTACAGATAGAAAGGGGTTTGCTAAAGAACATATTGGCAAGGATTCTGCCTTCTGGAATACAGGGTATACCGAATACTGTGCTGTTTACTGATGAGAGCAAGTACAATATATTTGGATGCGATGGGCATGGTAAGGTGTGGAGAAAAGCGAATGAACACATGCGAATGGTGACTCTGGTACCAACTGTTAAACGTGGGATTGGACTTGTGATGGTTTGGGGCTCGATGGCTGCATCAGGAGTGGGTAAGCTGGTATTTATTGAGGGCATGATGGACAGATTTAAATATTTGAACATATTGCGAGAGAATCTGCAACCATCCATTCACGCTTTGCAGCTTGGGAATTCCTGGATCTTCCAGCAGGATAACCATCGTAAGCACACTGCTGTGATTGTGAAGGAATGGCTGCTGTACCATGTGCCACAACAACTCCATTCACCACCCCAGTCACCAGACCTCAATCCCAAAGAACATTTATGGGATGAGTTCGAACGACGTGTATGAAAACACAAAATTACCAATGCACAGTCTTTGAAGGAAGCCCTGATGAAATTCTGGGACACCATAACATCTGACATAATAGCAACACTTGTTTCTTCCATGCCTTGACGACTGGTGGCAGTAATTGCTTCCAATGGTGGTCCTACAAGATATTAATAGGCCTACTATACAGTTCCTGCATACTGTATGTAGACTTTTGTGGCAGCCCATTTTCAGTAATTGGGTAATTGTGTGCAATGTATATTTACTTTTGCTTTTGTACTTGCAATATATGCTCATGTACCCTAAATGGTTATATTAAAGTAATGATTACTGTTGTATCTGCTTTGCATAGCACGAATGTGTCTTCTTAGGTGGTGTATGTAGACTTTTGTGACTGACTGTATAAGAAATCGGCTGTGGTTCCAAATATGCCTCGCTACAAAAACTGGGTTTTTCACTTCCTAATGTCAAAACAACTACTGAGATATCTTATTTAAGTATTCCCTATGTGGCAAAATCCGTCAATTCTGCAAAAAATTTGATATCATCTCAATAAATTGTTAATCAAATTTCGAACAAAATCGTGGACATTTCATTTAGTCTGTTGTTATGCGCCGTCATAGAAGAAAGATGTCAGTGTGCACATACGCACTTGTTAATTTTTGTTTGTCAAGCAATCGTTTGCATTTTGCTTCTCAAGTTTCATGCACAACACTACAGCTTGCGGTAGCATCACGTGACACTTCCTTTTGATGTTTATTTCATGCTTTATAATACAGATTGTGTGTAACATTTTTATTTAAAACGGCTTATATTTTGAATTTAATAAACACCACCAATATGGATATCCTTATGTCTCTTTTATACTGTTAAACTCCTCTTTGGGATCTTAGAGGGCTCAATAGTTTTTGTTCAGTTCGGACAAGATATCGAAAATCACATTTAAAATTCTAGCTCTTTGGTTTATTGCCGATGATGATACATGATATATTATGTTCAATAATCAGGAATCCGTACGATAAAAATAATAATCAAAACAATTTTAATAAACGATGATATACAGTAGCCAATTAAAATTTCATTGCTAATGAATGCATAGGAAATATCAAGAGTACATGAGAAGGGCATTTAATAAGTATGGATATATCTATCCAGTTTTGCTCTTTCATTAAGTAGTCTATGAAGATGCCTCTGCCCACCTATGAAAAAAAAAAACGACATTAATTATTGAACAACCCAATAATATGAGTTACTGGTTACACATAATAAGATTTTGATATTAACTTTCATTAAATTTTTTATACCATTAAACATCAAAAAGTTACTCTTCTCTTTAAACACCAAACTCAAAATGTAGACAAAATAAATTTCCTATTAAAGTTATGCATATAATTAGGGGAATTCCTCAGAAATTTCTTTTCTAATTAGAATCAAAAACAACAATATGAAGGTGAATAATGCAAAGCACACGCTGTATTCACTGAAATTTTTATTCTAATTTGTGTTAAATCAAATTTGGATGAAAACAGAACTGGGTGTATACATTCTTGCAAAAAAGTGATGAACTTCTAAAAAATACAAAACAACTTCCAAATTCTATAAATCCTTTTCTCTAGTATACAGTAGCCAATTAAAATTTCATTGCTAATGAATGCATAGGAAATATCAAGAGTACACGAGAAGGGCATTTAATAAGTATGGATATATCTATCCAGTTTTGCTATTTCATTAAGTAGTCTATGAAGATGCCTCTATGACATATCTGTCAGTAATATGAACAACTGAGAAAATTTCAGATAAGCAAATAGACTTACAACAGGTTTGTATCAAACTTGTGTCTTTTTTTTTCAATAGAATGCATTTCAAAATATAGTATATGAAATAGTTTCAGTACTTTGGGATATCATGTAACTTTGGTACTAATGGTTTCAAAGTTATAAACAAAATTTACATATAAATTTTCTAACTCCAGGAGAATTTTTATGTCACAGCTTTCATCATGTGTGCCATTATTGGATTAGAAAGCAGTTACTCATTGTTAGAATTCTGTTGAATTTGAGATACTGTAATAGTAAAATTTGAAAACACCTAAACTTTTCAGATTTGATGTTATAAGAATAAACTTTATTATATAATATTAGAAATAAATTTCAAAGGCTATAAAGGTATTTCTCGAGTATGTATTCGTTGATTGATATTTATGAGAATCATTTCAAAATTAATGTGCTATAATTTTTAAAAAGTTTTTAATCTATAGCTCTTATTCTTTTTTGCAGATCATCGATACTTTTTATTGAAATTGTCATTACGTGCTACTGCTTTATGCCATTTCAAAAAAGTTCCTTTATATCTATACACTAAAGCTTATAACCTGTAGGAATGTAAATAATAATTTACTTTCTTACAGGTCATAAAATTTAGTATGTAGGTATAAAGGTACTTGTTCTGAAATAGCATAAAGCAGTAGCATGTAATGACAATTTTGCAATTAATAATAATAATAATAATAATAATAATAATAAGAAAGTTTCTCAGCAACACAGACAGTTAGTTAATATACAAAATAAAACATCTCAAGTAACTATATCTTGACTCTTGTCCGACATAGCACTTTTGCTCCGGAGTTATTTCGTGCTCACATTGACATACCCCAATATAATAATAATAATTCTGTAGAATTTAATGAAGCTGTGCATGTACTGTGTTAAAATACAAAAACAGGTTGTTGGTATTTTTTTCCAGAAGAGCCTTTTTGGTACTAAATTTGATGATGACAAATCCTTTCTAGCTACAACTAAATATATTATTTTATTCTTGGAAAAAATATATGAACACGTGTTTCAAGGTGGCAAAAAGCAGTTGAAAATTGATATGTTAAAATAGGTTTTTTTTCCTTTAAAGATTGTAGCTATAAAATTCATCAATAACAATGATGCAAAATAAAAAAGAAATTTTTTTAAATTGTGGATTATTAGTTTTGAAGTGATCCTCATATAATCATCTAATTTGATTGAAAAACAAATTTTTAATCTTATGATTTTACTGATAATTTTCAAGGTATAAATTTCATAGTTTATTCCTAATGTTTAATTTGAAAAAATCAAATTTCTATTCATATAATAATAAATTTAAAAAACAATTTTGATGTTATAGGTAGTCCTCAACTTATGACCACTTGTATTTACAACAGTGATGTAATCAATAAATTCTATGATTGGAATACAATTTCATAGTGTGAGTCTCTGACCCAGTTGTTTGATATATGGAAAGCATCTTTTTTTGTGTCTGGTTCTTGTGGTTTTGTGTTTGTTAAGATAATGTATATTGCCCTAGTAAACATTAATAGTAAGAAATCCATAAATTTTGGACCTATATGACTTATGACCATTCCGACTTGGAAGGGCAGGATTGAAATTGAACTCAATCTTAAGTCAAGGATTATTTGTATTTACTTTTCATCAAATGTATATTTAGGAATAATTTTGTTACTTAAATGTAATTATACTGTAAAATTTAATTATAAAAATATATATATATAATTAATCATATCCATTTTTTGGCCTTTTTTCTTTTCAGTTAAACTCAAACTAACAGTACTTCAAGCAGGAAATTTTTTATATTTATTTAAAAAAATAATAATAATTTTCATGCTTGAGAGCTATTAATTTGGATTATTTATATGTAATTAATAAAATACAGTTGAAAATAGACTATTAGTAATATGATATTGATAAATAAAAGCAAACAATAAGCCAAATGAGTGAGAAAAATCATTTATTCAAAACCATTTTCGTCTATCAACGTAGCTTGCCTCAGTTGTAATACAGACCAGAGAAGCTTCTCTCCACTTTTCCCATCCGGCCAAATCGGGGAACCAATCAGTGACCGGTTCCTAACATCAACAAACAGCAGGTGGAAAGTTATCCTTCCAAACATATTCACAAGAAAACACAACAAAACATTTTTAAAATAACATTATAACAATTACAGTTATCATCAAATCCTGAAATTTAGGTATAGAGCAAAAAATAATAATGGTAAAATTCTAACTGTAAAGCCCATCATAAAAACAGTTACATAAACACGGGCTACTTGAAAAACATCCACGTTAAGGAAACATATGGTTTATACCTATATTATAATTAATGTTTAATTTTTAGTATTCTGAGAGATTATAAATAGAGACTTTTCTTTTAAGTGATTATTTAATATGATAAAATTATTATTATTTAATGATATAGTATATAAAGAAATAAAGTTTCTTAAAATATTATTAATTTAATTAATACATATTTTGGAATAAATATTTCATGTACAATATTATGATAATCCATTTAATCTCCTAATAATGTAGTATAAAAAGTATTTGATCAAAAGAAATATTTTTTCATTATGATATTGATAATTTTTAATTTTATAATAATAGTAATTTTTAATCGTTACTGTATATAAGAAAACTTTATTGATAAATTTATCAATTCATTAAAACAGTCACAATACTTATAAATTTAAAAATATTGTGAATTTAATAAATTTTTAGAAGATAGAAATAGCTGTAAGAAATTCTATTATTTAATAAGTTTATCTGTAATGATCTTTCGGATGTTTATAATTAATTGATGTTTATACTCTTACTTATTGTCTAATGAAAAAAATTATTTGAAGTGATAAAAAGTTAATACAGTAATATTATGTGATTTGATTTTAATAGCCTAAATTATGATTAATAATTTATATCACAACCACATATTTTATAAATTATCAAACTCCAATTATATCTTAAAATTTTATATTATTTTCCTTAGGTTACAGTTTTATATGTTAGAAATTTAATGCTAAGTTCAACAGAAGATCACATAAAAGATGTTTTCTCTCATGGTAATTCTTTAAAAGTTGAAAAAGTGAAAAAACTCAGAGATTTTGCTTTTGTTCATTATAGAAGCAGAGAGGATGCAGAAAAAGCTCTAAATGCTCTTAATAGTAAGTACGAAGCAAATTTAAAATATTTAAAACAGTGTTTTCCAAACTGTAGGGTCCATTCCCCTAGGAGGCGTGAGTCTATTGCAAAGGGGTGCACAAGAATTAACAAAAACATCATTTTTGAAACCAACAAGCTACAAATAAATTCAAATCGGTGTCAAAAAAACAAATCAGCAAAAGGGTTATAAATACAGTACATATATCCATGTATCCAGAAACTTTATGCTATAGCTATTTTAAAGATAAAATATTGATCTCATTTAGTGATTGAAAAAGAATTGTGAATAGTAATATCTGCCATGACACCCGATTTGAGAGAATTTGTGCTGAAATACAAGCCCACCCATCGCATTAAACATTATGTTGTATTAAACATGAATTATATTTTTCTTTCTTGTTTTTGTAAGATTTGTTTAATTGTATTAAAAATTATTATACCATAATAAATATTTTTTATTTATAAGAACTTTATTTATACAAAATATGGTATATTGTTTTATAGCATTAAATTGTAAGCAGAAAGTATTTATAAAATTAAAACTATTATGAAAATGAGGGGCATAAAAATTTTTATGAAACAAGGGGGTGCAGACATAAAGTTTGGAAACCACTTACTTAAAATACAATTATCATTGATAATTTTAATAAATATAGAGATAGTCCTCAACTTGTAACCACTCACACTTATGATTGTGATGTAATCAGTAAATCTGTGATTGGAACAATGCAATTCATATGCACATAAATCCATCTGCAATGTCTGATATATGGGAAAGCTTCATTTTGTGTATGGTTTTTGTATTTTGTGTTTGTTAAGTTTATTATAATAAAGTGGAGTATGACAATAAATATTGGCAGTAGATAATCCATAAATTTTAGACATTTCTGACTTTTGATCTAACTAAACCCCATTGTAAATTAAAAACTACCTCTATATGCAATGATATCTAGTGAACTTTTAAGCCATTTATCAAATAAAATATTTAATTTTATAAGAAATAAATTTTTTGATACTTATACTTTTTCAGTTTTATAGAAAACTAAAAAAGTATTGAGTATCAAAAGTTTCTGTATGTCATGCTACAAATTACCCTCACAGCTCAGCACTGTATATCATACAGTTCTCTTTGTATTTATCAAGTTTCTTGCACAATTTTCAGATTGATTTATCCTTATATGTAGCACTGTTACTATTTGTTATAGTTTAAATCAGATATTACCCTCACAGCTCAGCACTGTATATCATACAGTTCTCTTTGTATTTATCAAGTTTCCTGCACAATTTTCAGATTGATTTATCCTTATATGTAACACTGTTACTATTTGTTATAGTTTAAATCAAAATTTTGCCCTCTAGTATCAAAAATTTGATTTTTTATGATTATTTTTTTCTAAACAATAGTAAATAATACAATATGTTAAAATGCAAAAAATTTTTATAAAATTGAATGTAATCCACATTTAATGGGTATAGGATTTATTACATTTCAGATAAAATATGATTATTTGCAATTATATAGCATATCTTACGACTGCTATGTAAAATCTAAAGATTATTAGCAGCACTCTTAGCAGTTAAGATCTTTTATTTTAAGATGCAAACATTTTCACCACTAAGCCATCATCAGGCTACAACATAAAAGAACAGAGCAATAATTTAAAACTTGTGAAATAGAACAATGTGTGGTTACTATGGTTACCGATGGCTTAGTGCTGACAATGTTTGCATCTTAAAATAAAAGGTCTTAACTGCTAAGAGTGCTGTTAATAATCTTTAGATTTGCAGTCATAATTCTTTGAATTATTTTTGCTGTTGAAGTATAGAATGAGTAGGCAAACTTTTAGGAGAAAGGGCCATATTGTATCAATAAAAGGGCTGCATTTAATTTATTATACATGATTTTTATTCTTTAATAATTAAAAAGAAAATACAATATTGATTCTGCCCTTTAGTAATCTATCTGATTGGAAAGGGGCTTAAAACAAAATAGCAAAAAAAAAAAATCCCAAAATCCTTCCTTCACCTAATAATTGTCTGAGATGATACAATTCTCTTAGGAAATTATGTAACCAAATTAGAAAGATCCTAAACTTTTACTAAGGGGGGCTGCATTTGTTGACTAAGATATCATAAAAGGGGTAACATATTAAAATCAAGCCAATTTTCTTAGTAGATCAGCTTTCATTAGCCGTTATATGAATCATTGGTTTGAATAATGCCGGCAGTCTGAAAAATGTGAAACGCCATTTTCAGAAACTGATTTGAATATTGCCAGTAATCCAAAAAAGTGAAACGCCATTTTCAGAGAAGATCAGCAGGGTTGAAATTCTTTTAAATTATATATTAAAATTATAATTTAATCATTTTAAATTTGAAACAACAATTAAAAATATATTTGTTTAGGAAACTGCACAAATATTAAATACAAATATTGTGAAATTATGAAAGATAGAGTTGATTGACTGACAAAATGATTTTGTTTGATTTTAAATATATTTTGCAACTGATTTCTTATGCAATGACATTTATTCTAGTTAACGGTTAATCAAATCTATTTTTGTAAGAAATATGACACTGTAATGACATCTACAGTTTACCATATAAATTATTATTTATTAAGATTCTTCTTTTATACTGCTTTTACCGGAGTATAATTATTAGCAAAGACAATACAGCACTATTTAAGCAGTCCTTAAACCACAAAACATTTTATTTAAGAGAAACGTTTTCAGCAAATTAATGCCATCATCAGCTCTAACAGTATTAAAAAGAACAATAAATTGTTCTTTTTAATACTGTTTTATTGTTATCGTTATATGCAAATAAAACTATTTTTCACCTTGCAAATAGTGCTTTTATTTTTCAATATTAGTTCCACATTAAATAGTTCCGAGGGCTGCAGTTTGCCCACTCTGGTTTAGAATAACTGCTGATATCTTTTTTTTTTTAATAATTAATTAAAAATTACTAAAATATAGTACAAGATTCATTTCTGTTCTGTTACATAAAATAAATCCTTTTGAAGAAGAAAAACCAAACACTCTTCTTCAACTAAAAAGCAACCAGACTATGTGAAACAACAGATGATTGAAATCATTGCAAAACACCAGTCCATTATGATGATCTAAATTTGACCCCCCCTTCATCCTGGCTGGGCACCAGTGTGTAATACACACTGGTGCCCAGCCAGGGTAATTAATTAATACTTAAACATCAGGAATAACAAATTAATAAATTATTTAGAGCATTTTAAAATTAAATTATGATATGACAGAAATTTATAGAAAAATATATAATTTTTAAGCAGAGATTATCAATAAAATAAAAATTTAGCAAATTATTAGATATAATAGAAAAAGTAATAAATTTAGATAAACTTATTGACATTTTCATTTCACAAATAAACACAGTTAAAAATAAATATAAAAATTAAAAAAAATAAATGATTTTCAATAAAATTATTTATTTTATGGGCTTTTCATTGTGATAGATTAGTTGTCCCCAAAATGTGGTGATTGCATCCCTAGAAATACATAAAACATTTTCAGTGGTGTATATAGTTTTACTCATTATGTCTATATTATAAATTGCATGCTATTATTATTATTTTTTGATAAAGGGGTTTGTGCTTTTTCTTTACTAATAAAATGGGTGTGCAGTTAAAAATGATTTAGGACTACTATAGTAGACAATTATACTAAAATGTGAAAAAAAATTCTTATTGTAAGATAGTAAAGAACTGAAATATTTTCAATTTCACAAAGTATAAATCATATTCAGATATGAGAATGAATCTTATGTGTAGTGAATATATAAACATAAATCACATCTCATGCTCAATTTGAAAGATATTAGAACAAATAATAATGGATTGAGAGATGTAGGTATGCTTGTGAAATATATTAGGAATGAGAATTTTGAAATTTTGTGGGTTTAGGACTCTTCACGCCTAAAGCCACGATATATTCCTATAGTTATGATGTAGATTGAATTTTTTCAGAAATAGTTAATAGTTGTTTCTTTTAATAGTTGCTAAAAATATTAATACTATAAAAAAATATAAAATAGTAAATAGCCTAATCTATAATTTAATATAAGAATAGCAAAACCAAGTATCTTTTGAAACTTATTATAATAAAATAGTAAATAGCCTAATCTATAATTAAATAGAAAAAAAAATCACCAAGTATCTTTTAAAATTTATTATTATAATAATGTTAAATGTTTGAAAAATTGTTGTGTAATATCTTTTTTGTTCAACTCCTTATTAACAAATTTGATAACAGTAAACTCTAAGGCAATTACAATAGGCAATTAAAAATTCTTTTGGAAAACATAATGGCAAATCCAAATTATAAGTAAAACTACTCAAGAGCCCTTTATCTAAAAATTACTTATAAATTCTTGAATACATTAAGGAACTATAATCATTAAATAATTATAAACAATTTTAAATGCAAATAAACAATAACTATTAAATTTATATCTTATAATTATATCTACAAGAAAAATGGACATCAAAATGATCTTGTGCTTGGTTTTAAAAATAAAATTTTTGTATATTTTATATATATATATAGTGGGTCTTCACTTAACATTGCCTCAGTTAACATTCTTTCACTATTACATTATCAACAAAAACTAAATTAATTAAAAAAATTAAAAAATTTAAGGCAGTGAAACAGAATAAGTATTGTTTTCCTATATTTTCCTTCATAACAGAGAGAAAAAAATAAGAACACAACTCAAAAGCCAAATAGTAAGAAAAACCATTTAATCAATTACTATTTGGATTTTGAGTTGTGTTTTTATTAACTAAAGTAAGAAGTTTACATTAGTCATTAGAAAAAATAAGATAGAAACATTTAATTTAATAAAAGAAGATAACCATATTTTATATGAATACTAAGTAAAGTAAGCAAAGTAAGTGAAGTATACTATGACAAATATATTAATTGAACTATATAGCACACATGACATTTAATTGAATTTGTTGATAGGTCAGAGTTAATTTCTTATTATTTTATTATGTTCTCCATTATTATTATTTAATGTATTATGTTTTAGTTTAAGAGATGACTCACTTTTCATGTTTCCATCTCATCAGTTAAAAATTACAAGTTATGGACTGGAAGTCTGTCTCCCAATGAACTCTCTCAGCTCTTGACATCATTTATTCTAAATAATTTATCACTGATCCGATGTGAGAATATAAGAATGATCTCTTATTAATGTTTTATTTGGTAAATAATTAATTTTTAAAGAGAATGACATTGAATTGATTGCTCTGTAAACTAAGAAACTTGAATCTGTTGCATGACTTATGTAAGTGAGACCAGATCAAGATTGTAAAAGTCACTTGGATAAAAACGTGTGTCAACTGACACAGCGAGGTGTTTCATATTGCATTGGAGCTGATTTGTGACTTATAACTTTCTTGTAAGATCAACCATGGCTTAAGTTTGTATTAAAGTGTGGAGATATTAGAATTAATTAGTAGTTAAGGCTATATTTATTGCTGTTTTAAATATTTGAATTTTGATTAAACAAGTTTTATTGATAACTTGTTTGGTGTTTTATTATTGCTTAAATAAAGCTTTGGTTTACACTTTTTTTGTAAGTGTTTGAGTCAAATAAATTTATATTTTATTATTTAACTTTACTTGTTTTGAGAATTTATTCAATTTATTAATATAAAGATCTAACATTTGTTTCATATTTTAAGCTGTAAGTTTTTCGGTTGTTTGTTTCATTGTGTAGACATTAATTATTGATAAATTGATTTGATATATTTATTTTAAGAAATAGTAAAAAGACCTGAGCTCATGCCAGACTCTGGATTTGCAGTGTCATTAAAATCATTAAGTTTAAATTAGATTATTATTGGTATTTTTGAATATTGCAACTTTTCAAATTGAGTACAAATGCTTTGGCTTTCCATTTGGGATACCAGGATCGAATATGGAATCTATCCCTTGGAAAATTTATATGCTAAGTCAGTGTGTTGTTCCTGATACACTAGAAAAAACTGCTAATCCACCATATTTGATAATTTGAACATAGATCAGGTAGAGAGCTAATATTATAATATACAATATATAATAAAAAGATTATTGGTCAAATTTTCAAAAAATTTTATCTTATTAATAAACTAGTTAGCCCATGGTCACTATGTGCTCAAATACACCAAAACGAAACATTTTGGCATTTACTTATCTGTCTTTATTTGTTTTTCTTATCTGTCAAATTTGAGATTTTCATTTATTTAGCTATCAGAGATGACTAAAGACAGATCTTGACTAAAATCAAAGAATTTATTGAATAAAAACGGTTAACCAAGACTTTCATGTAGGCAATAAAACATCTTTTCTACACCTCTATTGTTGAGATATGGAACAGATTTGATATTTTTTTGTATTCATTTTATTTATTGATAAAAGTTTTGACATTATGGCTATTAGTTCCACATTAAATAGTTCCGAGGACTGCAGTTTGATTTTAAAAGATGTAAAACTATAATTCTAATTTTGAGGTGTAAACTCAAAAAATGTAGAAATGTAGGCACTTATAAACATTTGAATTGCATTATTGCCACGATTAACAATACAGTATGGATAAACATACCTTCTCAATTTACCTTTTTAATTTAGTGATTTTAAAAGATGTAAAACTATAATTCTAATTTTGTAAACTCAAAAAATGTACACATATAATGGCATTTAAAAACATTTGAATTGCATTATTGCCACGATTAACAATACAGTATGGAGTTAACTGAATTGGCTTTGAATAATAATTGATTTCTTTCAGGAGGCCAAAAAAAATTTTGTCATGTAGTGGTGTTAAGCCTAACTATTAGGAAAATTATTTTTATTATACATAGTTAAGAGTCAACCAAGTACTGTGACACTAATATTTTAAAAATTTCATAAAGTGGAGTTAATCGATTTGGCTTGTGAACAGCTCACATATGCTTTATTTATTACTAGTTACCCCTGGTCAGTATGTGCCCAAATATACCAAAAATGAATTTCTGAAATGAATAAAATTTTATTTAAATTTTGAAATAAATTAACTATTATTTAAATCTAGCTACAAATTTAATGTAGCCTCGATGCGCTGAATACAAACTGAACAGCCAACATTTTTCAATCGAAAAAGACAGATAAATGACATTATTACAATACATTACGACATATTTTGCAATATTTTAATTAATTTTTGCATATTGAATAAAATTGTGTAATAAAATATTGAATGTCAAATTTTCATTGGTTTATGTTAAACATGTAAAATCAGATGGACTAAAGAATTTCGAATTATTAATCAACATGTTTAATTAATTCAATATAGGCTGACATTCAAACTGATTGCACAGCAGTTATGTATGCAATGCCAAATATTACGCAATAATGACCGTTCTTGACTTTTCAACATTATTATTATTTTCGATCGAATAAGAAAAACTTGAGTCAAATAACAAAAAGAAATATACAAACATAAATAGGAAGTAAACTAATAATAATTTAAAGCAAAATTTATAATGAGATTGAGATTCAGTTTTCTAAAAGACATGAGTAAAGATTCAAAGCGAGAGAAAACTGTAATGGCGATACTTCTAGCGTGGGAGTTCGCACATGTTTTGTTTCTTATCTGTCAAATTTGAGATTTTTCATTTATTTAGCATAATCTTGTATATAATTGCTTTTGCTTGTTTTTTCTCCAGACTAAACTGAAATTTTCTTTACATAAAATTGGCAACTAACAAACTATCAATTTACCACTTCAGTTATTTAGATAATAATTATAATTTTTTTTATCTTAAAATAAAAAATTATAATTTCTGAACTAAATTAAATATTATTTAACAATTCAATATTATTCAACACTTATGTAACCTCGACACGCCGAATGCAAACTGAACTCTCAAGCCAGGGAACAGTGAACATTTTTCAATCAAAAATGACAGAAATTGAAGTCAAATAACAAAAAGAAGTATACAAACATAAATAAGAAGTAAACTATGATAATTTAAAGCAAAATTTATAATGAGATGGGGATTTAGTTTTCTAAAAGACTCAATTAAAGATTCTAAGTGAGAGAAAATAGTAATGGCAACACTTCTGGCATGGGAGTTTGCACATGCGCAGAAACATGGATTCCACATGCTTATTCCTTTATTATATATGATTATTGTTTTTTATATAGATGCTACTTTATTTTTATTAAAAGCTGTATACAAGATGCCCATGTTTCTATAGACCAGGCATTTTTCTCGAAAACTGTCGTGTATATGTGAAAACTGTTAAACATGTGTCCTGTTACATTTTCCTTCCAAATTACAATCTGTCATTAATATTTTTTTGTGCATCCTCTTGCACAGCATGTGCTTCAACTTTGTTTTCTCAAATGGAAGTGTATTATTTTTTTTAACGGAATCTGATTCCTCCAATTTTTTATGCAATTTTCGTAGTGGAATTATTTTCCTACGATCAACATTCTAGGAGATATTTATGAATAAAGAACCATTCAGAAAGGCATAATTTGATCTATGATATTGTCAGTTTTAATGTTTTTGTATCAAGCAACTAATAAAGTTCTGTCAGATTTTTACACTACAAACAGAAACATGATAATATGAAGTAAGATATACTTGGAAAACAGAAATAGTTCCCATTAGCAACAATGATCTGTCTCCAATGCTTGAGCAGACTATGGATCCCACGTTAGTAGAACTCAGCAGAATATGAACCAAAGAACTTATCTAATGCATGTATCACTTCATTGAGGATTTAGAACTGTCGTCCTCGTAAATGATTGTCTAATGAACTGTGGATGGTATCCAAAGGTGCAATGTCAGGGGAATATGGGGGGTGCATTAATGTTTCCCAACCTAGTCCGATAATGGTGTCATGGGCAACCTTATCAACATGTGGCTTGGCATTGTTCTCTAACAGAATGATATCTTTTTGGTTCACAAGTGCTTGCTCCATGGTTTTCAGTTTTTCATGCACACATTCCAGTTGTTGATTGTGCACATTTGCATTGATTATCTGGCTAGGTGGCAGCAGTTTGCAATGCACAATAACCCGAACAGTTCACCAAACACAGAGCACAATGTTCTGTTGATGCAATAGTAGTTTTGTTGTTTCGGAGGAGATTCATGTGGTGCCAACCATCAACGATGGTGCCATGGAATATCATAAAGGACTCACTTTTCATCGCAGGTCAGCACTCTATCCAGAAATGAATTCTTTCTTTGATGAGATAGCAGAAAAACATAGACATTTAATCGTGTCACTTTCTAAGACAGTCAACTCAGTGATCCATTTCTCACTTTATATTGTTTATCAAAGTGATAAAGGTGTGGTCGAATGGTTTTTGTACTGCAGTTGAATGTTTTTCATAATGTTTAGTCACTATCAGACTTAATAGCTGTCTTCAGTGCGTATTTGTCTACAGCTTGTAGATGTCTTGTACATAGTGTGTCCTGGAGGGATTCATCACTATCCTTAAATTTGTTAACCACCATTATACTCTCTAGTCATTTACTACATTCCTATCGAATGCCTGGCATATTTTTCTTCTCGCTGCAAGCTTTCATTTCCAGTTTAAACTCGTATAGTATACAGGTGTGAATAAACATGTTTGGAGTTCCCACGCATGTTTGACCCGCTCCGCTGACATCCCCATTTAACTATGGTGACCACTACCAGCCGACTAGAAGAGGAAACATTCACTAATCCACTACCTTCCTCTCATCTATCTCAGGAAGAATGCTGTGAAGAGCACATGCAATTTGATCGTGTGAAAATCGGACAGAACTTTATCGATTGCCTAATAAATTTCTTCATTTTCTTTCAGTAATACAATTTTTAATACCCTCTTCTTTAAATGAATTAATTTTTTCTTAATATTATTCAAAATATGATTAAGTTTATACAGTATGGCCTATAAAAGTAAAATTATGTCTTGACATGTTCACATCTTTTTCAATCCCACAGAACAATCTGAGAAAAACTTTTAATTTTTTTGCATAGCTTTTCAATCTATTATTATTAAGCAGCAGTGAATTCAAGTGCTCATCATAATACTAACATCGACTATTTTAAACAGAAGCACTGAAAACATCATATTCTCTTTGGCACTAATATTTATAGTGAAATTTACAGTCCTCAATATGAAAAATTTAGATCACGAACAGGGTCAAGGAACGGATTGTGTTCGTGAACCGAGGTATCACTGTATTAGTATAGTTATATTTCAAACATTAAAAATCTCTATATAAGTCTTCTTCGACTAAAATATCTTTAATTAAAATTTGTTTTAATTTAATTATTACTTGGTAATAACAGAATATATTTCAGGAAAATTTACTAACATTACACGAAGCGCCAATATCATTAAAAAAAAACATCAGGATCATGCTAAAGCTTAATGTATTCCAAGAATTCTGCATAAAAACATTATTAGGAAGCTAATTTACTTGGAAATCCTATTACAAGTTGCATAGTATATCAGATCATTAATGAAAGGATACATATAAGCCAGTTATGAATACAAATGTTTTATAGATTGCAATATAGATACATATTTTGATGATATTTGAATTTATAATTCAATGTTTTGTTGAATCTGGACAAATAATATATTCAGGCATTAAAATGTAACATTATATCTGTTTAAATAATTCATCATTAAATCTTTAGTTTTATATCAAATTTAATTTTAAATGGTATTGTTTGTGTCCACAAATATTTTTAGTTTAATATATGCGCATTCAGAAACGTTGTGAAGGTATAATTATCTTTCAGATTAGACCCTACACGATACTTATATTATTTACACACAGAAATTTATATAAAAACCATGATTGCTCCAAAAGCAAATCATGGTCGTTCTAGAGGAGAACTACGTGACCATTTCATCATAAATCATGTTTTCGTTGAATGTAAGCTTGGAGATTTATAAAAAGTAGGAATTCTTGTAACTGTCAAGAATTCACGCTTTGTGCACAGATTCGTACCACACGCGAGTTTTTAATGCATGATTTATTAACTTCTTCCTTACTTTATTTATTTTCAAATTTTCCCTCCTTTCGTTTAGTTTGTAAATATTTTCGGTTTAAAGATGCAATTTTCTATAATTGAAAAAAGTAACTTTTCAGTCCTATATAATTTGCGATTCGTGAAGTATTTAAATTAGAATATACGATATAGTATTTGCTTAATCTTTAAAGTATTTATTATAACGCTTTGGTATTTGATTTTGTAATTCATAAATTTTCGTTCGAATATAATGCAATATTTTTCTTTTAATAAAAATGGGAAAATATTATTCTTTATTATTTTTAACACTCAGAGAATTATAATTAAAATAACCCTTCAAAAATGCGGTTTGTAAAGCACAAATTAATTTAAACTCGAAAATTTTCCGCTCCGTAATTTCATTAAATAAATACTGTAAAATCATATCTATATCCGTTAATATAGATAATATAGATATATATATAATATAGATAAAAGATAATAGAATAATAAATTATTCAATATTTTTAATAACTGAAAATAAAATGCTTTTTTATTCTGTAGATGAATATTTTCTCGATATTTTTCCTAAATTCAGACAAACGAATAAAAATAAAAACATCATTTAACCCGCTATTGAGTATCATTCTAATTTCTAAAGAAAAACAGAGAATTTATGTGAACAATATGTAATCTTGTAATAATGGAAACGAAGCCAGGAAAACAGGAATTTCGCCTCGATGTTACATCATATTTAGCATTTATAGTGTCAGAGGTTAGTCGCATTAATTTATGTCACGCCGGAACTAATTGGTCAAAACAACTTGAAAATGATCGTGTATGAGACAGGAAGAATCAGTGTACATTTATATATACTTTTCCTTTGATTGAGAAGAATCTAACTTATCTGATACGCAATAATGAAAAGATCCGTGAATTTCTTTGCAATTGTTGAAACTTTTTGAGTCAATCTTTTATTATGTTTTGAATAAATTATATTAAATTATTAAAAAAAAAGATATTTTTAGTTTTCAAATTGGCAATAAACCAATATATTATGCAATAAAACCAATAAAATTCATATCGATCCTGAAATGAGATTAATGAAAATATTACGCAATGAAATTAATTAAATTTAGGATAAATTAACGATTCATCAAGTTCTTTAAAAACCAAACTATGTTTAAAACAAAAAAAAATTTTCTTGCTATTTAGATTACTATAAAAATGTCTATCACAGATAATCCGAACAAAATAGTGTATTAAGACTTTAACAGGAATTCTTCAATATATTCTAAAATCCTGTTAAAGTTTCTAAAATTCATAAAATTTCTAATGGACGAATTTCGGTTCTCCCGTTAATTTAATAATACAACACTGTATAGACTTACAATACCTATTTATACCAAAAGTATTTTCGAATTAATTTATCCTGTTCTAAGGAATCGATTTATATGCAATTTATATAAATTTGCCAATATTTTTATGCTTAATCACAATTTTTCACGCACGTCTCCACGCAAAGTTTCCGTGAAGAACTTCCATAAATTGGCATCAAATTTAGGCCTACAATAACTACAAACAAAAATATAAAAATATCAATACTTTTAATTTATTTTTATATCGATATTCGTTTTATTAAAGCTATAAATAGTGGATTAATCACGATAATGATGAAATTCGTGTAATTAATTTATTTTTAATAATATAATAGAACTGAATACAGTATAATATCGAGATAATCAGAAAAACTACAAACCATACGCCATCTGTCGACGAAAATAGCATAGTGGATTCAAAAATAATAAAAATTTCAAAATATTTTTTTAAAAATACAAAGTTCTTATAATTATCTATCAGAAACATTTTTGTCGATTAAAAATCGACAAATAAACATATAACAAGAAATATTACTAATGTTACTAACCAGTCATCAACATGACTTATTGAGGGCACGAAACAAATAGGGCCTATAAATATTTGGCTTCAAAAATATAGATTTATGTGTGAAGACTGCTAAACAGTAGTTAAACTATTCAAAAGAAAAAAATGAAAGGTTGGTCTATGGTGTGTTCTCATTTTTAGAGAAGGTAAAACTTATAGCACATTTCCACATGACTAACGATACATATCCTAAGTACTACCTATTCTATTAGCGGAAGGTCGTGGTTAATAACCGAGTTCTAATATTAATATAAGGATCTTAACAAAAATGTCGTAAGGCTCTACGCGTGAAGAGAGAATCGTTCCAGTTTAATTATTCAAACTTTTAATGCCTAAGGGAACGTTTCTATTCTTTGCGTTATGATAGTGTTTACATGAAAATTATTCTCCGGTATAGTTTTTTTTTTGCACCAAAATCTCGGATTCTTTTATGTTTAATGCAGCGTAACCGTGTCTGGTGTTATTCTATCAATTATTCGTTGTGATGTTACTCATACGTGGTCGTGGACCTCAAATAACGAAATTTTGTTAATTTTCCGAAAAAATTATAGTAATAGTTAATGCAACATTCTCGCATAATTATGGTTTATGTCACTTATATTGTGTCTCGAATGTCTTAACGTCGTTCCGAAAGCTTTCATTTAGGATATTTCTTAGCAGCCGTGTGATTGTTTTAGTTGTAAATATAAAAAAAAAGAAGAAAAATATTACATATAAAAATGACAGGTCCACTTTCATCTAACAAATTACATATTATGCTTCTAAATTTGACAATTTGACGTGTTACTCTTCTTACTTTATACAGACAATCGTGTGAATTGGCTGCTTTGAATCGCAGTCACGTGACCGGGCTCTGTGTATCCTCCTTTAAAAAAATCGATTTATGTTATTAATGCCGACGACTGCCATTGCCCTTTTTTGCCACATTGCAGATAAAATCTTTAAAGCTTATACGTGTTAATGATGATAAACAGTAAAAAAAAAAATTATCAAACATTAATGCCGACGACTGCCATTGCCCTTTTTTGCCACATTGCAGATAAAATCTTTAAAGCTTAAACGTGTTAATGATGATAAACAGTAAAAAAAAAATTATCAAACACATTACTAAAAATAGATTTTATTTTTAAATGTTAATGCACTTCATAGTCGGTTTTGTTACAAAGAAAAAAATTTTGATGTTTACTTATGGAACTTTAAACAATATTAGGAAACACGCAATCCATATTAAAAATTCAAAATTTCAAACTCTGTCCGAATAATTTAAGCATGAAACGGTATTTATCTTAAGAAAACGAGCGTGAGAAATTTAAGCATTGTTAACAATTTTCATCGATGTAATGCTGAGTACGTACAAATCATGAATATATTTATGACCCGTGGCAGGAGATGACCTTTTTAACACGATATCATCCACCCTCGCAAGTCGATGAACTTTTCTAATTGATATTCTTCGCTCAAATCCAGAGAACAAGTTTTGCATTGGAACATCAAACTTTCGTCTCGAATCTAAGCAAAGAAATCCTTGTAGATGCAACGTTCTAAAATAAACATAAGTCTATCATCTTTTATAAAATCAACATACAAGTCTCTCTTGGGAGAGTTTAAAAAAGCGCTTTGTCCTTAAAAAAAAAATCGAATTTTTGTAAATATATTCACTCCCTTAAACGAATATTAAATAGGGAAAAATCGGGAATAATGTTAATAATTGAACATGTAATTTATTTTGTGCATCGACACCGATATAGCATTGAAGAATGAAGGAGAATGGAAAAAATCGAATATTGTCTAATCGCTCATGCAGAAATCTCAATAATTCCATCGATTATGAAGTAAACCCGCGGAACAGGAAGGTCAAGAAGGTTCTTAGCAATCAGGGCGGAAAGACTGGAGTTGTATAGTTCCACATATTAGTTCTATGTAGGACACATTCGGAGCACCTCATCCTGAAACGTTTGTAAGGAAGTTTTTGCAAAATAATCCGCTTCATCGTGATAATGTTAAGTCTATACAAATGAAAACAAATAAGTAGAACGATATGCATTATTATTATTATTATTTTAAAAAACTTTACCGTTTATAATTAATAATTTTTCTATTGATGTAAGTGAGGTCGAGAGCTAATCTGGTCTTTGTTCCACTTAACGGTACCAAGATGTGAAAGTACATCCGAACCTAGTTAAGAAAAACGTTTTTTGGAATCCTTATAAGTTTGTCTACCTGGAAGATTTTCAAGGGCACGACATTAAGGAAAGCCATATATGCATCAAATCTTATTTATCAATCATAAATAAGGAAACTGGACGATTCAATCCTCCACTCTATATCCATCCTTGTAAGGAAGAATTAAACGGTTTCCCTGTTTCTCCTTTTAGAAAACTGTCAACTTATTCAGGCCGACCATTCACGTGATCATTTTTGTCCCATTTATGAGTCAAGATAGAAAATTGGAAAATTAGTTTTCTATCGAGAATACATTTCCATTTCGAATATCAGATAAGGGCGGGTCGTAATCCATATCAAATGGTCATTAACTATTTAATCGTTTTTGAGAAATTATGATTTAATCGTTTGAAGGTTTTTAACACATGCTATGCTGACTTCCATTCTGCTTTACTCATTCACAGGAATCGGCTGTTGACATTTCCCACCTATGTTCACCGGCAGACAAATATTGAGGTTTATATGTCACGTGGTTTTCAAGGCCATTGCTTGTATCTGCTACTCTTTTTTTAATCCCCTCTCTCTCTCACTATAATTCCAGGAAAATTTGCTTATTTAAACATATTTTCATTCAAACGAAATTTTTGATAAAAGCTTCACACGAAACGAAATGCATCCGTTCCAACAACACAAAACTATATACTTCAGCACAAATTTATTCTTTGATAAAAAGATAACTTTGCATTAAAAGTAAATGTTATTTAATCTTGACGTACCTTGTTTCATTTTCTATAGAACTTGTTCTCTATTGTTTTGCCACCCACATATATTTTGTAATTATGTTCTTGAATCACGTATTGTAAGGTATACAATAAAACAAAAAAAAAAGGATAAAGCTTTACTTAAGTTAGAAAAATTGTTTCATTCATTCTTCGTTTCTCGTTTTGGTATTAAACTTTAACCTGACACTCCAGAATCCAAATTTAGATATTAACCTTTAGGCTATGTTTTTATTTATGCTATTTTGGTGCTAAGAAATCGACTTGGAATAGAATTAATCCTGTTTTTAAATGTGGTTTCTGTATGGAATGAAAACATCTGGGATCTCGTTTTGAAGGAGGATTTTGTTACAATGAAACTTTTTATATTTTGCCCATGGCTAACATAGGTTCGAGCCGACAATGATTGATTATATAGGTGGCAATCAAAAGTATTTTAGTAGACTTTAACATAAAAATTAGTCTTTATAGACCTACTTATTAACCGAATTTCACGAAAACCATTAACTTATCATCGCTTCAGTTCATTTCAAAAATTCCTAATATGCTCCCGGATGCTAAGAAATTTTAATTTTATATATATATATAAAATGAAAATTATATATATATATATAATTTTTGTTTATTAAGATCCCTTGACCTGGAGAAATCGTGTAAATAGGCGCCCACCAAGCAACCACACATAACCCACAAGCAATAAATTCCGGAACAAGAATGGGAAAAACTAATTATTATAACAGGATTTAAATTAATGGTGGCCCATTGAACTTTCATTGGAGAACAATTAAGCGCAGGCTTTTAAACTAAAAATAAACGTCGCATCTATTAAAAAAACAAAGGAAAAACTTCACGCTTAAACTTTCCAAATGAATTTAACCAATAAGAAAGTCGTTTAGAAATAAATTTATAGAAACAAATCCTCCTACGTCATCATTAGAGCGTATCGAAACCTCCTCCCGGGCCTCCCATTCAATTTTTGCTATAAATAAGACTTAAGAGGCGAACACGGGCTAAGAACCCATATCCAGTTATCGCACATCATTAACATGAGGTAAGTAGAAAATATTATTAATGACTTTTAAATGAATTTTGATTATTTTTGGGTCATGCATGTTACACGCTCTAATTAATTTTTAAAGCGATTAATCCAATTAAAATGTCATCAGGATCAATTCGATCGAATTAAAATTTGTCACCTTTTTATCATTAAAAGTTTAGTTTTTAATCTGATTAAGAATATCTTTATGCATAATTCTAAAATTGATTTATATTTTATTTTTTAGTCTAAAATACAAAAATTGACTTTTTAAAAATAAATTTATAATTTATTTAAATCCAAAAAGAATTTTTGCATTGCGGAGAAGTTTTGTAAAGAAACGTGATTTACAGGGGCTATGGAATTTATCATTGACGACAAAGTGATTTTGAAGTTTCTTCAATCGCCTCACATATTTTTCTTTGCGGTCATATACACAAGACATTTTTCAACTTAAACAGGTACGAGTGAGAAAATATCAATTGTTAGAGTATTGGAACGGCGAATAGGTCTGTCAGAATCATTAAAGCAGAAAGTCTAATGATTTTCAGAGAGGAATTAAACAGGTACGAGTGAGAAAATATCAATTGTTAGAGTATTGGAACGGCGAATAGGTCTATCAGAATCATTAAAGCAGAAAGTCTAATGATTTTCAGAGAGACGTGGAGTAAGTCATTTAGACGTGGAGTAGGCCTATTGGCAAATGAACTTCTTAGGAACTAACAATAGTTTAAATGAGATTCTTAAGAGGGTGAGGGATAGTTGGCATCATTGCGTGGTGCCGCCACCTGGCAGCAATGGCAGCGCCGCCCTAGCGGACGTTGATTGATGCCGATGGTGGATAGGAAAGACACGACACAGTCCCAGCTCCCGTATATTGACCTGAGAGTTCTCTGGTGGCAGTCACTGTACAGTGAGCTGTCTGCTCTGCTACCGTCCTCAGTGATGCGTGCTTTCTTCTAGCGGAGGATACAGAATGTGACGTGGACAGCGGGCCGGAGAATGACTGTCCGATCTCCAAAGAATAGCTTACCTCACTTTGTGTATCGGTGTCTGGGTGCGTAAGAATCATGTACGACTTTGTTTGGTTCGGATTACAAGGAGACAGGTGAGTCGACCCAACTTTTAAAACGAATAAAAATCCTCACGTTTCTCTCAATAATAACTGTCTAAACTTTGACATCTCGGATTTGGCACCAAATTCGTGCATCGTTAGCCAGAATATTCGAGTGTCGAATTAAAAGTCGATTATCGGATGCGTTTAGCAAATTGGACCCATTAGCACAGGTGCCTTCATGTCGTGGTACGCAGTAATCTATTCACGAAACGCAGAAGCTTCTAATATGTACTACATATTCACAAATGAGGTTAGCATGCGATGACATGACTAGATCATACGTAAATGAACGAGAAAAGACAAATTAACTAGTAATAGCTGTCCATCTCATCTATATATATATATATATATATAGATGAGTGTGTGTATGTGTGTGTGTGTGTGTGTGTGTGTGTGTATTATGTGTCCATATGTGAATGTATATAGTACACATATATAAATTTGTTTAACCTGAATAGAGTAAAATGTATTATTCTCTGGAAAATCACATAAACAATGTTAACATATCTTTAAGATGAAATGATGCAGTAATTCTTTTAATAATTTTTGAGTTTTGAAGTTAAAACATAAAAGTAGTTACTTATTTTAAAAGTTTAAATGAATATAAAATATAAAAGGCACTTTTGAATATATGTTTTAACAGTTCAAAAAAAATAATTCTGTAAATATTAACACAAATTAATTAATAATATTCTCAAAAGCACGATTGTTTTAATGATTCTGCTGCACAAACTTTGCGTAAATTGTTATAAAATTTATTCATAAAACTTAATACAATGCATAAAGAAATAAAATGGAGATGATAAACAGTGTTTTCCATCGCTTGAAGCAATATTTGTATAAAATTCATTGTTTAAGAAACGAACGGTTAATACAAGTCGAACAGATGTCTCTATGGATATCCAGTAGTAATATAATATAGGTATTTTCTGTTTGGAAAGCATTTGTATTAACGAGAGTGAAGTATAAGCATAAAAATTGAATTAAGTAGCAATATCTTTTATTGTTTATCGAAGGAATAAGAACTCTATATATTGAGGAAATAAATTTTAAATAAACATATGCATATTTTATCAAAGGTTTTAATTTCTCATTGTCGATAACATTAACGCATTAACTTCCTTTAAAGTTCATAGATTGGATTAGTTATCCAATCAATGAAGTTTAGAGGAATTATAAATTTTCCATTAGAATAAATAATTAAATGATAACGTTCGAGTGCTACCGAGTAACTCTTTAGCATTCATAATTCTCGAAAGAATTATTATTTTTATCATATTTGATGAAGTTCGGGAGGTAGAAAGTTTCAAATGGGAAATTTACCGGTCAAAGCCAAACCGATAGATTAGCGAGTAATTATGTGTAATATGCTAGATGAACATTGCCAAGGGGTTACGTCATCAAGGAGTGGATCTCGATTCAAAGAAGACTCAGTCAAGAAAGACTCGTCCCCTCTGGCAGTTCGTAATTCGTTTAAATGCGGATGGTGAAGGCGCAGGCTTCTAAATTGACTGCCAGGCAGTCGACGTACGTCGTCATGACAACAAACCTTGCACTTTTCCTTCGCTACAGTCATTTGGGAAACAGAATTGTTTGCTAGAAGTTTTTCTTTCTTCATTTTGTGTCGATTCTTTAGAGTACAATGTGTCTAGAGGTTTAAAGCGGGATAAAAACTCTCCCCGACATTTTCGCTTAAAATCACCATAAATTAATTATTTGTTAATTCGAAATATATATATGTTTTTAATTTTCGCCTAACAGATAATGCGTATACAGCTCTCTCGTTTCACGTCTAGAATCGGAGAATGTTGGAGAAAAGTAAATCGGTCGACTAAATAAGATACAGAATACTACGGTAAATGTTCAATATCGATTTTCGATGTGGGAAAGTGGGTAAGGCATCGATGCTAAATCGATTTTGGCATGGCCAGTTCGATCTCCATCTCGGGCGATGACTATTGTTATCCAACAGTATTCGCTGTATCGACAGAGATTGAGGTCGTGTCCAGACGATTTTGACATATTAGGATGAGTCTGTTCATCTATCCAACTTAATTCGCCAGATTTTCAAACCATATACTACATCGATAAAGAGAAAAAAGCGACATACCGAAAATACTTTTATTAATTTAACCAGTTTCGTGTTTCAACAGGTTTCCAATAACGTTGTTCTTTATTATTTTTCACTCAGAATATTTTTTATGCTAAAAAAATAGTTTATTTATTTTTTCCTCTTGGGATATTTTTATCGTTGGGCATCTCAAATTTCGTCTCGCAATTATTTTTATTTTCCTACAATAATGTATTTCATAAATTAATATTATTGCTGTTTCCGTTTAAAAAATATATATTTATAAATTATCATCAGTTACTCCCAATTTATTTTATTATTATTATTATTTTAATTTTTAAAGATTCGAGCATCTATAAATAATTTCTTAAAGGAAAAAAATTGATAAAGCGGGTGTTATACATAAACCCACAAAATTAGAAAATATCGAAACCATAAAAAAACTTTACTGAAATTTAAAATTGATATTTAATCATGCAGATATTTTTATTTATAAATGCGCAGAGCATTGTTCTGCAGGCATCAGCTTTTTTATAATGCAATAAAATAGGAAAACAGAGTTAGTGGAGATTGAAGTGCTCTTAATAATGGTTCATTTTTTTCATAAACGAAACGAGCCAGCTTACTTCTGTTTAAAAAAAGTGATTTTCAATATAGGTATTCAATAAACCAACCGTCCGTCCATCTTTTCGGTCGAAATTAGAAATCTTTTGATTAGAAGAATGGAAGAAGGGGAAAAACATCTGGATATTGAATATTAGTTATTCTCAATGCACAGGTAGAAATCTAAAAGAGAGATAAGAACTCGTAAAATTTTCCGAAAGATCTCAAGAATTTTTTAATACTGGTAATAAAAAATCTAGGCATCAAAAAAGTTTGTTTTCTGATAGAAACGAAGAGTTACATAAATACAGTATAAGTTTTAACTATATTTTTTAATTAATTTTACGATAAATCCGACGTTTTTTCTCTAAAACGTATAAAAGTTTTCTTCTTAATTCATTTGGAATAAATCACGTTTACATATAAAATAAGGCATCGAGTTACACGATAGGTTTATGTAAAAATAATGTAAGTTTTGAATAAACTTTCAAATTCTATCCACAAGCTTGGAATTTTATCGTACATGTAATCTAAAAGGACATTTTCCAAACCTAGGTAAAATTGTCACGCAAACTGTCAGAATGAAATCCAATATTTTCAACGTGTAAACTAGAATATCGAGGGAAAAATTTATTTATATATATTTAAATAAAAGTAATAGATTAAAATATTCGCATAAAATCAAAATTTTTACAATTTTTTTAATATATCGTATTGGAAAGAAAAAAAAATTAAAACAAAGAAGATAATTTCGAGAAGCAAAATCTATAAGTTAATAAATTTTTATTTTGAATACAAAGATTTTATTACTCAAATTGTTTCCTTTATCAGCTTCTTTGTGTTATTTTATATAATGCATTTTTAATTTTTGTATATTGTGTACGCGATATTTAATCTATTTAAAGTAATATAACGGACACGGGAAAAAAATCCTCCAGTTCGTTAATTAAAGCGGAAGAAGCGTTTTCTAAAAATATTCTGTTGTGGTGACAAACAATTGGCCATATTGGAATTAGCTTAGAAAATTTCCCGACAGCAGAATCTCAATAATACAAGTTTCCCCCTCGTTGCTCCTATTCTCGATAGCTAATAAAGAAACTGAAATATATTGAATCTGAAGTAAAATTTTTTTACGTTCCAGAAACTTTGAAAATAATACTAATTAGCCAGGATAATAAAATATATTTTTTATGTATTATTATTGTGGTAAGTTTAATGTACAGCTTAAAAATTTGAATTTCTGTACGAGCAAAATTCAAAATTATTGTATGTCGTTATCCGATAGGTTAATGTTACCACGAATATTTTTTTTGGCCTACATTTTGGTTTTTAAACAATGGCCGGTTTATGTATTCGCGTATTAGCTTCTAACTACAAAATGTGTTTTTTGATAGTACGTGTCATCAATAGACAGATTATAGGTGGAAACAAAACGATCAAAGTGGCAGCGTGTGTTGAATATATTTGACTAGTTATTTCATACACGGATCTGACTAACACGAGGTTTTTCGATACAAACAGAATTTGGAAACACTATCGACAGGCGGATTTTGCTCGAAATTCAAAATTAAGATCTAATAAAGTAGAATCGCATTCCTCACCAGCGAGTAATCCCGTAGAGAAACTAATGCGTATAAAGTGCATTTTAAATATTGCGACCCAAAAATAAATTATTTCTGAACAGAGTCAATAAATTGTGTTTTCAAATCTTTACTCGGATGTATCATTGGATAGAGTAGATAAAATGTATCTTTTACAGATGGAAAAGTTGTATATATGTATATATATATTGATAGAAAATACGGTATATATTAACGATAATTCTGGCTGGCTGTTGAAAAACGTTAGAAATATAACATTATAAAGTAGAAACATAATTGGAATACGGTGCCAATAAATTTAATTTTTCCAGTATTTATTAAAAAAGAATTTATTTAAATTAGTAGACCGTTTTTCTGAATGGATGTTATTTCTACCGCCGAATCCAATGGCTTTCGGAAGATTTATCATCAAATGTGGACTATTTCGGAGAAAGTATCAAAAAATTTTACAGATGGGAATCGATTTATACAAAATTTTTGACGTAGATTCTATCGATAACTTCAATACTTTTACTGATATTTACTCTGGCATAATTTTACATATTTGTCTTCAGAGTTTCAGATTGGAAATATTATCTGTAGAATTCGTTCCGACCACTACCTACGGGTATAAGGATAAGTAGGGAAACAAGAGAAGGAAAACAACAATTAGTCTCTTCAGACTTCATTTAATCGAAAACCGTAAATTTTCAAAATAATCTCCCAAATCAAAAAGTTTCACCACCGATTTTGATTAGATCGATGATGTTTATCGTCAACCAGAGACGTTTATTATGAAATTCCGCGTATAAAACACATTATTCGAATATTAAAATGCGCCCCGAAAATTTTATCATCTTAAATAATGTGGCTTTACAGCTATTTTACATTATGAAATAACATATTTTGTAAGGCGGAATAAAATGACATTTTATGAATAATATGACATTTTTTAATTTTCTGTAGGTCTTCGTTTGATATAAAAATATATAATTAGATCAATCTAAATATTTTTTAAATATCTGTCAATCCTTATATAAATGGAATAAAACTTTTTCTTAAAACTTTTCATTTTTATATAATTACAATATTTTATTGGCTTTCGAACTACACAGATTAGAGTTAAATTGGATTTATTCTATGACAAGAAAAACAGCGGACAAGAGAATTACGACTATTTCAAAATAATCTAAAAACTTATATCAGCGAATAGACGTTGGGTACTTATTTTTAAAACGTGTTTTGCCGTTTAAATACGTTAAATTCCGAAACGATCTTACAAAATTTGATTATCACGAAAATCCATCGGATTTTTATTAAAAAAAAATGATGGTGAACGAGATATTGGGAGAACGGATAAGAGAAATTGCAAAATAGGCTGTAGGGACGAATTAAAATATTTTAGTCGATCGTATTTGTGCCATATACACGATTTGAACTGGATCGAGTATAATTTTTTAGAGTTGTCGATTTTCCGTTAGATAAACAGAAAGATTCCCCGTTAAGGATTTTAATTAATAAGATAAATCCGGAATAAATTTTTCTAGAAACACCATCCGATCGCCTTAGAAATATCTAAAATATTTTAGGTGGATAAATTAAAACTACATATATATATATACAGTATATTATCGTTTTCATTTTAGAATCGTCTTAGAAATTTGTAAGCGATACGTCTATCGGTCTGATCGTGTTCGAATTTCTTCAAACAAATTCGCCAATTCATTTAATACGAAAGTCCTGGGAAATAATTCGCCATTTCTAATAATAATTGGAACATCATCGAGGAAAACGGTCCGAGTTTATTTAAACATGGACTTCAGTTAGTCCGTTTCGAGTTATTGTCAAAATTCTCCATCGGAGTAACAATTTTCGGTATTTCCGACCATTGAACAAATATAATGGATTCGGAATTGGAAACTTTATAAATCTAACATGTTTTCTATACAGTTTTCATCATTTAGAACATAAGAAGAAGGTATAATAAATCATTTTAAAAATTTAAGATGATTCTTAGAAAATACCTGCCGGTATCCCGAGAAGATAATTTATACAATCGATAGATGCCATCGACTGATGAATTTGTAAAATATGTAGACTATTAATTTTTGACCCAAAGTTCGGGGTCGAATCTTAAACTTAAAAGAGGTACGCGGTACACGTCATCGTCCGATTTATGGAAGTTATGTCTTTCCTGTCAAATCAACCAGACAAAATGCCCGAAAAGACTGGGACAGTATTACCGCCTATCGGCAAAACTGTCGAGTCCTCATTAGTCTTTCTTAATCACGTGTCAAGGGTCCTAGCCTCCTATACACAAATGTTGTGGGTGGGGATAATTATAGGCCAACTGCAGCAGACTCAGATTTACGGAGAGATAAGAGTTAACGACGGTAATGACTGCTGGGGTGAAATTCAACAAAGAATCATCATTTCCTTTACTACAAAAGATCTCGTACATCAATGGATCTTTAATAGCTTGTAACATTCGTTATTAAGAATACACGATTCGTTTATTGGAGATAATTTATAATTTTTCTCCCAATATTAGTTACGAACTGAAGAATAAGCTGGAAAAATTCCATTCGAAGAATCGAGTACTCGATATTACTTAGGATACGAGATTAATTGTGATTACGATTACGTCGTATTTAATGGAACGAAATAAGTTTTATTTTGGTAGCCTACATTATTTTCTTGGCCTAAATGTATTTCCAAGCGATACTGTGTCAACATATTTCTTACCGAGAGAAAAATTCGTAAATGATTTAAATCACTATTTATTCTCGGAAGGTATACGCGCACTCTTTCTAAATTATGGCATTCTATACATCGATTAGATTTCTGTTTACCTTTATTGATATTATTTCTTAAAATATCTTCCAACCAAACGATCGCATTAAAAATCGAATATCTAACCTCTTAATCCTATAATAATAATAATTGCATTATAATAATAATTACATTTGAAAATAATTGCTATATTTTAAAACTAATTTATTAAATCGTTAAACATTTGATATTTTAATTAATTAACAAATTATTAGTATTATTACTTTTTCTATTCTTAGGAATATATTCGTTTTTTGTAGTTTATCTCGACCCTTGGGGAAATTCCTTCCAATAGTAGAAAGCTAAACTAACAACGTCGAGAGATTGCTAGTTATTGTGTTGTCTACTGATGTTTTCCTATACAAAGCAATATCTAGAAGAGACAATTCGATATTAAAAATATCGAATGAAACAATATCTATATTTTCTTTAATAAATATTGAAAAATAACATTTTTCTTTCTGAAAAATTAAATAAATAATAAAAATTCGATGGTTATATATATTTTTAATGATTAAATATATATATTTTGCAATTTTTTTGGTTCTCCTTGGTACAATGTAATGACTTCTGATCGTATTAAATTTCATCCGCAAATTCTTATTTTTGTTGTGACAACCAGATTGTTTAAGTAGACAATTCGCTTCAGTTGTCAAGGAGAACATAATAACAATTGTTATCAAAAGCTGTTCCGTTTTCGAGTCTTTTTATCGCCTTTATTTATTTATTATTTTCTCTTAGTTCGTTTACCTCTTAATGAGATAACAACGTTATAGATTTAACTGGTTATTTCTCGCTTCCGACTGTTTTAAAATGATATTTTTTTAAGAAAGTCGAAATGAATTTTTAAAGTTACGCTCGGGTTTAATAAAGTAAAAAGAGAACTTTCGTTCATTATACAAAGTTTCAACCGTCTAATTTGCATCCGGGATAAAAATTTGCATTTGATGAAAGTCAATAAATCTCGGAACTTCAACGAGTCATCACTTTATTTCATTTTGCAAAGTCGCTTTTATCTCGAAAATCGCCTATTTCTGCTTGTTCCGAATATCTCTTTCGGGCGATATTTCAATTGGCAATAATGACGTCATTTCCTGTCACCCTCGAAGGAAAAGATCCCTTTTCGGCCAGAAAGATGACACGACGATGCCATTTCCTGTACGAAACCTTGTCCGCTCCACACTCGCTTCCTGTTCTTGCGGAAATCATTGCTAGATGACACGCACCAGGCTGTATTCATAAGTATCTTTACAGGGAGAGAAACTTTCCAAGTTTTTGTTTTACTTTTATCTTCGTCCACCCAAGGAATCTTCTTTATATTAATTCAATATTTTCGAATTGGTGATTGTTTTATTAAAATCGACCAAATAAATATTTAATAATGTAAAGTACTTAATTAAATTCTGATTCGCATTCGTAATCGCGTAAATATAAAAATCTAGAAATATCTTTTAAATTTAGAATATTTTTCCAATTTTTCCATACTCTAAAAATTTCCTTACTAAATTCAAAAATAATGGAAAATACAAAAAAAAGAAAGAAAATTTTAAAAGTTATAGATGAAACTTTCTATAATTCGAAGCTTATCGATGATTCGAGAGTAAACTTTTCCATTTTTATACAAAAAAAATAATTTTGAAATGATTACATTTAACATTTGAGTCACATCTACAGAAATAAATTGATTTAAGAACTATCGCTTACTCATAGAAATTTCTGGACAAGTATAACAAAGTTATCTTAAAAAGTGATTTATAAAATGTTACCAAATTTGATTATTTTTCATAAATTTCTCTACATTTATCGTATTTCTTAAAAATATATCGAATCTACAAACTTTATACTTATCTATAAATTGTTAAAAATTAAAAAAAATAAAAAATACTATTAAATCGCCGCCATAACAATTATTTTAGCGAGTTATTTTTAAATAATTTAGCCAGTAACGTACTTTTTTCATACGATAATTTTTAATATCATAAAAAGGTACCTGTTGCTTCTATAATTTTGACTCTATTAAAATTTTCACGCGGTCATCTCTCGGCAGTATTTTTTTTTCGTATGAAAATTTTTTTCCGTCTTAAATTTGCATATTATATAACATATTCTAAAATTAAAGGTTATATATATATATAATGCAGAATAACATTCAATTATTTATATAATGGGATCTTATACATTTATTTTCGTATAATCTCTCGAGTAAAATTTCTTTATTTATTTATATAAATTAGGAAATTTTACTGAAAGATGTATTTTTTTTTACTATAATAAACCTACCTATAATCATTAAAACTCACCGGGAGTCATTACTAAACCAAAAAACATTTCGTAATTTTTAATATGTTTAACGTAAAAATTCAAAATTTTCAGCACCGATTAATCTCTTCTGTAAAGTAGGTGAATATTATTAAAATTCTAAGCTTCCCTTCCAAATTAAATAATAAAATCGATTTACAATTAAAAATTTTTCGTTTAATAAAATGTCACTTTTTCCGTGTAATATTTATCGCTGTTAGTTAAATTTTATAGTATATATTATTTTTCTCTCAGATGGCGCCACATAAAAGATTACTTAATGTAGTAACAAAATTTTTAAATTTTCTGCTCGTTGAATAAAATTTCTCGCCCATGTTTTTCTGCCGAACTATACGACTTATTATTACGATTATTATTATTATTATTTATAAATTATTAAAGACGAATTGGTTTTAAAGGCGATATCGGACATAAAATGGTATTTATCCGAATTACGTCGTCGCTATTAATGTTAATTAGTTAAATATATATAGCCTGTTAAAATCGATTAAATATCTTAACGTAAACTACTCTACTATAAAATTCTTATTTTAACAAACATAGGTCAAAAAATTGAATATTTAAAGAAAGAAAGAAAAAAAACAAAACAAAATTTCGCCTATCGCTGCCAAAGTTAGGAATATTTTAAAATTTCGTCAAGCAGAAAACTGATACGGATTCCAAGTGTTACTTTTAGATATGATAATTGTAACATTATGAGACGATTATTGACTAGATTAGCGCCTAATGATTTTTATCGCAGTTATTTTAAACTGAATACTGGTAGAAGAGTAAAGTATTTTCTCGATAAGTCGCTCATTTTTTTTAAGGCAACAATAAATGATTTCTCATTTTCCAACTGGGAAAATCGCTATGAAGAGAAAAAATGGCGAATTTAATGGAAAAATTTAAAGCTATTTTCTCTATAATAATAGTTTAGAAGATGTTCTTTTAAAAACTGAAGATATCGAAGAATAGGAAAGGAAATAGTGTATAAAATGGTTTTTTAAGTAGAGTATAAAGTTTGCTTACAAAGAAAAGATTTGAGATCATTAATCTTATAACAAATAGAAAGTAAAGATAATTAATTTTTGCTTCAATTTATCAATTGTCACTCAAACTATCTTTATTCCTTCGAATTAATGACAGCTGCTGCTTATAACTGACAACTGTTAGTTTAATTACGTTTCCTATGGGATTATTGTCATTCGAACTGACGACTGGCGTGTAATAAGACCTCAATTAAAACAACCCGCGTATCTTAGGACGTGTTTGTATTAAACAAACTTTATATCGTCAAAATATTTTTCATTAAGAAGAAAATTGTCAAGATGGCGCAACGAAAATTGTTCTAATTAAATCGTAAATTTGCAAAAATACAACTTTTCCTAATCTAATTAAAGTGCAACAATTTCTTTCCCTGTTTTTTTATTATTATTATTGTTTTAAATTTTTCTTTAATGAAATCATTATTATAAATGTTAAAGTTCAGTTTTTATAAATAAGCGTCGTTTTCGGCTTAAGAATATATTTCAATTTATAAAATAGTTTTCGCCTTTTAAAACAGGTTTAAAATGGAAAAAAATCTTTAAATTTATGTCGTTGGATTAATATTGTTATTCTTAATTTAAATATTATTAAAAATAGATCGCGTTGTTTACGAGGTTTTAAAGGATGAAAACATTCTTTCTCGATTTAGCATCGACTCGAAAGAATTGCAATATCTCGATGAAAATTTTGTTCTTCGCTTTTTTAAAGCAAACTTTTAAAGTCAGTTAATTATTACAAAGTAATAAAAAGTAGAAAATAATGTAGTAAAATAACTTAGTTAAAAAAAAAACTAGTATGTAATCGGCTTAAAGTGTGATGTATTTTCCACGATATCTCTTATTCTCGAAGGTATACAAAATTTTTAGAAATAATTAGAAATCCTTTAACCTCTTCGTATGATATTTTATATATAAAGTTTTATAATCCGATTCTAGCTGGAAGGGAGATTCATAAATGTCAACTTAAAGTAAAAATAAAAAGTTCAATTTTTTTAAAACGTTATTTTGCATTTCTTTGAATTATGTAGTTCCTTATTAAATATTCTTCGCAGGATTCGAAAATTTCTGGAAAGAATATTTGATACAAAACTATTGAGTGGTGGATTGAAGATTTATTCGAAATTGCCTGCAGTGCTCTTCTTCTTATTACAGAAATTCCTAAAGATATTCGAAACGAAGTAAAAACTTTTCAAAGATGCGAAGCAAATATTCCAAACGAATTTAAGCTAAAAAAAATTGCATCGGAATTATCACTATAATTAAATATGTATCTGCGGCTATGGAATCGAGTTATTTTACTTTTGACTTTAGTTTTCTAGGTAAATTTTAGGTTTGTATCTGTGGCAAATTTTGCTAATTAGAAGACGGCATCTGCTTATCTGTAGGAGATTGGCTAACGTGTTTATGGAAACTTATACGGTTGGGAGAGTTATTCATTCGGGGAATGGCCAGATTGCCATAATTCCATGGAAGAATGACAAAAGACTGCCGAAATGTTCGATTAAGATACCAGTGTGTGGTTCGCGGTGCATGACGGGATATCGCTTACCATCCGCTATGGGCACTCTGCTGGAACTGATAGGAACGGGCAATTCCTGTTGACTGGTTTTGGACGAGTGAACTGTAGGATTTGGATTGATTTAAATTTTAAATTTTTAGCCGTCCCAAAGAAACTTGCTTTTCTGGCATCATTGGAAAACTTACTCGATAACGGGAAAAGTTTGTGATGGAAATTTTTCCATTTTAAACGAAAAATATGGACTGTCTGATATGATTATCTGTGGGATACGTGTTTAATGTCCTAAGTTGAAAATTTCCAGTTAAAAAAAGATAATAATAAATTTTCCGACGCGAAATTATGTAATAAAAATGCAAATACGTTTGACCAACGTCGCAAATTAAAACTAATTATATTTTGAGATTAGTTCAATTTATTTTCAATTACAATATTTAAAATAAGAAGCTTTGCCGAATATCATTTACATTTTATATTCAATAAAGTGATACTACTCCTTGTTAGCACCCCGGGCCTTTTCGGTTATCTACAATTATGGCCAATATTATCATTTAAATAATAATTGCAGTTATTATGGTCATATTAGATATATTGTATAAGCCTGTATCGATTTCTTTTCAGTCAGAAAAATCAAGTTTGAAATGACTTTTTTCCAGGTACCAACCCGGGTGAAGACCCTATGGAGTCACCAGTGGGACATTATCCCCATCCTAGTCCCTATTGGGAAGCTGAAGAAGTCGATTACACTCGATGCGACTGTCCACCTCCTCCTCCGCAGTTTGGCGTTCCCCCTCCTCCGCCCCCGCCATCCCAACAACAATGTCGAGCGGGTGGTTCTGGACTTCAAAACTGTCATCTGGTGACTGTCGGAACAATCTATCGTCATTCCAGTTTTCCCTACCTTCCAGTCATAGCCGTTTGCGCATCGGTTGTGATCGTGGTATTGGTCGTAGCTTTCTTTCTTCTCTGGAAGTAAGTACCTAAAAACATTATTTCCTCCATTGTGTGCCGATCGGGCATAAATCATATCTTTTTAATTCTTTAATAGGAAAAAAAACACTATTTTTTATAACGATACAACGTTCACACTTCTTTACCCACCACAATCTAACAATAACTTTATCTTTTTTTTTTTCTTCCTCAGCTTCATTATACTTTAATAATTAAACAATGTAAAGGGGAAAATTCATTTTTTATTCTAGACAAAAATTTAAAATAATAAGCATATAAGAGAAAATTGCTTTTAGTAATATAAAAAGAAAGAGGGAGAGATATTAAATGAAGCGAACTTAAGTGAATTAAAGTTAAAATAATCCTGTAACTCGAGAAAAATTTTATGACTCGACTTTATTTCTTTATCTTATTAACTTTAAAGTAATAACATCTCGTTAATTACGTTTAGTTCTATATTTGATCAGCTTTGATGCAAAATCACTTTCGACTTTCCTACCTTAAAATGAGATATAATTACGAGCATCGTTAAGCATAATCTAGATAAGCAAACGAGATTACAACTTTACAAAGTGAAGAGTTTTTATTTCTTTATTATATAAAGAAAACAACTACGGATAAGTTTATAGAACGTCATCGAAGCATAATTATGAAGAGGAGTTAATGATTATGTGGGATTAGACAGCGGGTATGTCTCCCGATGCGAAACTTTTGTTAATTGACTACCTGACTGATTTCTCAAAGGTGTTCTTAATAAGTATGAGGATTATATTAGTCATCTTATCAGCACAATTAATCCAAGATTAAGAAGACTGTCGTTCTTTTGTTAACTGATTCTTCTCGTCCTGGAAAAAAAAGAGAACGTATTCAAAACCTATATAAAACTCAGTATAAGTCTGGTCATTGTATATAGTTTTGAAATTCGATAATAAAGATAATCATACTATAAGATGTGTTAAGTATATGAGAATTTACAAAAAGAAAATGAACAGACTATCCCTTTAGTGTAAAGTCAAAAGTTATAATAATAAAAAAATCGAATTTTCAATGAATAAAAAAGTGGGAAAATGTAGGATATAAATTAAAATTATACTTATAAACGGCGATTCCTAATATCTGGAAAGAGGTAAATAGTCGATGCGCCTTTTATTTTAACAACTACCGTATGTGTCATATTTAGTGTCGTTTCAATGATACGCTACATTCTCGCACGCTAAGTTAAAATCATTATCTTATATATTTTTAATCTAGATTTAAAACTGTTTTTAACTTTAATTAGCTTACCCGAGAAAGATTCTTTTAAATCGCCATCATTTGTTTGAAAGCTTTTTAATTACTTAACTATAATTATACGGAAATAGTATTTTTCTTACTTTCGTCTACTTAAAAATGGCTTTTTTTGGTGTAAAGATTTAATGCTTATGTTTACTTAGATTAAACACAATATTTAATATACTCGTTACCAATACTTTATCAGCGAGTAAATTTATTTTTAATAAACTTGTTTGTATTTACAAAAGTAGTAATTGGTGATGCTGTTTACAATTAGGCAAACAAAATACGGTATATATGTATTTTTTTCTAAACTGTAAAATATTATTTATTTCATTAAATTTGACGAAAAATCTTATTAATCATAGAAGGGAAAATTGGTTTTGGTGAAATTATAATTTCATTACGTATAACGAGATAAACAAAATGCTTTAAGCTAAAATTACACGGTTAAAAAAACAAGAAGAAGATTGTTTATTTGAAGATACTTTTAATCCATTGGAATTACCTGAGAGAAAATCTGCTGATTACTTTGCAGACAGGAAAACATTAAGTCATGGAAAGTTTAAACTTTTTTCTTCTTTTAGAATTCAGTTTACTAGATTAAAGCATAATTCGCACACTATTCAGATTTATAAATTAAAAAAAGTATAAAACTTTAGATAAATACAAATTAAACAATTTGAAACTTTATTCGTTGCCTCGTAAAATAAACTATATTTTATAACAAATTTTTCTAAATTTTCTACTTTCTAAGATTTTCCTAATTGATATGTATAGAAAGTAACATTAATTTGATATAAAAAATAGCTTTATTTATGATTTCTTGTAAAATTTTAAGCATAAAATAATTAAAAAAATATTTACAGATATAAATTTAAATAATATATTTGTGCGAAAACTATATAATAATTTTATTAAAATCAGGGCATTTCCATATAATAAAACTTAGTCATGCAAAATAAAATGTATCTTTTCAACACTTTTATCCTTTCCTGACATATAAAGAACATCTTCAACATTTGAGGATGTTTTTACACTCCATTTATTGCACCTTCTTTTGTCGTTTTTCCTTCTATTTTTCTTATTCAAGAAGACGTATCTACAGCAACAGTATTCATTCTGATGGAAATTTCTCTGCGAATCGTCAAAATGGCAATATCTAGGATAAGATTCTGTCTATGTAATGAGGACAAAGGTCAGGATTTATTATATAATAGAATAAAATTATGAAATAGCATTATTTTTTTGATGTTCATAAATTCCAAAATATCATAAAAAACGAGAAATTTTTTTATTTCTAGTTCTATTAGGAATAAACAAGATCAATAAACAGATTCCTTTTTTACGCAAAAAAAATTCCACAAAGTAAATCTTGCATAAATTTAAATATGTATTCTTAAAATTCGAAAGCAAACATTAAATAATCCTATGAATACATTATAAAGGCTACAGAAAATTTGTTTTAATGCATTTTGGATATTCATTACACGCGACTGTTAAGGAATATTAATAAATTACGCTATTTATTAATTAATATATTTTATGGTGAAATAATCTCCTTCGTTAATTTATGCGGAATGAAAATGTCTTGTGGAAATAACTTTTGCAATACGGCCATATCATCAGAGTTATTAGTCGGTTAAGTCTGGTACAATCAACATTTATTGTACATTATAGTGAGTCGCTCGTATACAATATGTAATTTCCATTCAATTTGCCTTAGAATTATATACAACGTCGGTATCAGTCTCGATGTTGCGCTTCTTGCGCAGTCAACATCAATTACGTGACAGAAGCACGTAATCACTTCGCTTTCTGTGCAGAAAGAAAATCAACTCCACATGGAAAGAAGAAAGTCAATTTCTGCAATGCCGACTCGATAAGGCTTTTTCGCTAAATCCCAATAAGCTGAGCTAGATAAGAGAAAAAAAAATACGACTGATATGGAACGAGTAAGAGAGATTTTAAACACAGCTTCTAACGGACGAAACACTGAATCCAGTTTCTGCGGGAGGATTTAATAGAGGAAAACTAAAGTATCCGATTGGATGCTGCGAGGTGATGAAGACACCTGACACAAGCTAACTTAACCCAAAAGGGACTGACTGTCTTCTAAAATATATACAATTTCTAGATATAAACACTTTATAAGATCGAATATTCAACTTGTATCTTACGCTAAACTTTGTTCGAGATAAAAGTATTTTAACAAGATTTCTCTAAGTGATTCGGATATTGAAATGTCTCCATTAAAATAACTCGAATGTCATCATCGAAACGCCCGTCGTATAAATTCATAAATAATTATTTTACCTACTCATATATTGCTTTTATATTAATTTTTTTACTTTAATATCAATTCGATGACGTAAATTTGTGCAAAAATAATTACAAGAGACTAAAACATTCAATTCTTCCATATTCTAATTAAAAAGTACGAGTTAACTATAAACGTTGGTAAAAAATAAATAAATAAATAAATTGCACTACTTGTTAAAGAAAGAACATTTCCATAACAATGTCGAAATATTTTGATTCGATCGGTAAACAGCATTCGCTAAAACATTTTTATCTTTTCATACTTTTTTAAATTCAAAATGCCACCTAGGAGTTCATCCTCTTACTTCAAATCCTCAAATCGCTTCAGAAAGGATTACGATAGGAAAAGTATTAAAAAAAAGTTGAAAAGCTAAATATTAAGTTTATTGAAATTACATCGATGTTTGAAAAGATAAAAAGAATAAATTATTTTAATAAAATTTATTGTCGGTCTTAATTTAATTATTAAAAAATAACAGAAAAATAAATAAATTAGCAATTTAAACGATTTTTAAGGCGCTTATTTATTTTAAACTTAAATCGAAATTTTGAGATAAATTATTGCAAAGAACGTTTATACACTTATCAAAAAATAAATTAAATACAAAACAATTTCTAATTTACAAAACGTCTTAAAAGGAGAACATTAAATTTTGTAGCGATGTGAAAATAAACTGCTATCAGGCGTGTCCTTTCCGAAGCTATTTTATCTTCCTCCTTTAGCCTTCGTGTCCAACGCATATAAAGGCGCAGCTTGTACACTGTCCCACCTTCTAGCGATGACTAAGTCTAATACCGCGTGTCGGTGTATATCTAGGCGGCAGGTCATTCCTTTAAACTGCCGAAAAACACGCAAAAATCTCATCACGGTCGCAGTAAATCGGATCTATTCGTCACCTTCCACTCTCTTATACCAACATCGGCCGTAACCCCAGCATTGGCGAACTGCGTTTTCACAGAAGATGGAGATGAAAGTCTCTACTAACAGATGAAAAATCATAAGGGCCCCACTTAAATGGCCTGTTAACACGCACCCATCGATTCCACTAAAGCTTATTTCTTCCGTTTGTTTTTTAAATAAATTTCCGCCTCTCTTATCGATTAATGCCATAACTTTTTAATTATTTGCGCCTTTTCCCATCAAAATTTATAACCGATTCAAATTATTATTTCAAAAAAAAAAATGAAAAAATTTCAGTGATTTATTGCTTTTCAATGAATGGATTATGATTTATAGGTTTTCTGCGAGCTTATTGTTAAATATTTGCGCTGATAACATTTTGAAATGATAGACGATTTAAAGTGACAAAAAAAGAGATTCTAGAGAAACGATTCTTTTCATAGATTACCCAAAAGAATAGTAAGTTTAAAATTTTTGAAATGTGGAATAAAGAATAAAAAAAAGAAGTTTTTCCCTATTTTAAAGGTTTTTCTTTCTTCTTCATTTAAAAAAATTCCTTTCATAAGTTTAACAATGACTCGGCTTCGATATATAAATATGGCAAAGACTCAATTTGAATGTAAAACATTAGTTTAGAATCAGAATTTAAATTTATATTGAAAACAAACAGGAAAATAATTTTGAAAGTTGAAACGACTGCTAAACGTATTCTACGCATTTACATATTATTCTAGAACCTTTTATCATTTACATATATAATTTGGCTGCTTATTTATCGAAAAATTACTCCCGTCGAATCAATTTTTTTTTTTGAATATTTCGCCGAGTCGGGATTGACGAAAAGTGGGAAAGAGAAAGCGAGGGGACCATAATTAATAATGGTGGAAGGCACCGTTGACACGTCACGGACTTATCGAATGACGTCATTTCAATGCAAATCCTCCAAAGCAGAAAAGGAATGCAATATGTTTCTTAGGGAGAAACGAAGCTTAGCTGTAAAATTAAAAATCCTGATCCAGATAAGCCAATGTTTGGTTTATTCTTAAAGGTGAATCATTCGACGTTTGAAATGATAGGATATGTCCATGTTAGCGATTAGATTTGCAATTCGGCTTAACTTATGAAAATTCTTTCGATTCAAATAGTCTAACATTACACGTCAGCAATATTTTTATATCTTCGCATGCGATTTACATTTGCTAAATATTTTTCTAACTTTCGTGCATTTTATGCTTAACGTTTCTAAACGACTAACAAAATTGGAATATGGTAGTCTCAAGATCATTTAGTTTCATCACGCCATTTTCGTTCTTTATTAGTACAGTTTATGTCATTAACATTAATGTTTCTGTTATTTTTCATAAATAAAATCTAATTTACTTTAGAAAATTCCTCTCTCTATTAGTATAAACAAACATTACAAACATTTTTTAAAATTTTATTCGAGATGAAAATGCGTATTTATCGGTTAAAATCTAATTTACTTTAGAAAATTCCTCTCTCTATTAGTATAAACAAACATTACAAACATTTTTTTAAATTTTATTCGAGATGAATGCGTATTTATCGGTTAAAACTTCCAACTTCTAACGTGGCAAAAATCTATATATACAGTAAAACTTTGGCGAGTTTGAATGCATTATTATTATTATTCCTAGTAAAATTAGTTATTCAGAATTTCGCATCCTTTATGCCAACTTATAAATGCCCTAGAACTGGCATTATATTAAGCGTTAGAGGAATATTTCGTAATTTTTACTAATTAAGCGTGCACTAATAAACAAACAGTCGCAAAAGCAGACGGTAATGCAAGTAATGTTGCGTGATGCGAGTAAATGATCATGAGATGGTCATTCCGATTTCGCTGATCATTAAACAGAAAGTACGAGCATGCCCAATTTAGAATATATTAGCAATATGAGCATGAGTAATTCTTGTATAATAAAATTACGCCTTCCTTAAAGCATAATCGATTCAATTATGTATCCAGTGCTTCATTAAACGAATTTTGTAATTTTTAAAGATAACAAAATAATTTATTTACATTCTTATTAATCGAGTTATTTCTAGAAATTATGTCGTTTAATTCATTTAAATCGTTAATTTAACAATAAGTAAATATGCTCACAGTTTTACCCTTTTAATCGCTGATGCATAATATTTAACACTATATATAAAATTCACTAATACCTTATAAACAAAAATATCATTATCGAAATTTGTTCTTTTAACTAAACTTCCCTCGAGTACTTTTGTGAAATTTCTTACGCATTTAATTGTTTTTTTCTATAGTTAAAAAATCGCTAGAAATAATTACACTAATAAAAAATATAACTAATTTTTTCACGGATTTGTAAGCAATTAACTAAAACAACTTTCCATTAACGTTTAATCGTTAAGCAAAACGCTCGAAACTTAATTAACTCATTTTTGTTAATTTCGTTATCAGTTAAAATTCTTTATAAACTTTTAGAATTTATTATTATTTACTTCAATTACTTACTATAAATAATTAAAAAAAATTCCTTTTTGAAATTGTAACATTTTTAGCTATAGAATATTTTGCTGATATTGCGCTTGAATATAGAAAATGAGAAGATATTTGTATCGCGTAAAAGATAAGTGGGTTTTTTTTGTTGTTTTTAGGAAAGAGCAATTTTCTAAGTGAAAATTTCTAGGTTATCTTGTTAGAAATTATGAAAACAAATATTCCACATTACGCGATGGTTTCCAGCATTGTAAAATTAAATTTAAAAAAATGATGCTTTCGAGGAGAAATGTGTTCGAAGTGATTTCCTGTAATCGTGCCGAGTTTCAGATAAGATTATGAGTAGTATTTTTTTCTTCTTACTTAGCAAAATATCATTCAAACGTCATTTTATAATGAAACGCATTGGAAAACCTGCTATTACGGTGTTTTTGCCGAATCGAGCTTTGTTTTTTCCACTGATATATTGTCGGCAATCTATATCGATTTAGTTATAGCCAAATTGCAAAGTACAAAGTTGTGTCTTCTTATTTGAATCAAATTTTGAAAACTTTTATACCAAAGTGCAAAATCGAGCGTTACACTTTTAACGAATAAATATAACATTATTTATACGCTTTTAGAGGTGTAAGTTTTGTAAAAGTGACAAGATTGAAGGCTTCCCGGATAAATGGCCAATACATCATGCAAAACGATAAATCAATAAATATGAAAGTAAAATTTTTTCTGTTGTTTTCTTTTCGTCTCCGTTTAAAATCGTGATATTTTATATACACGAAAGTCATTTAAATTATAATTTAAAGACCGAAGTAATAGCGAATAAAATTTATAATTGATTAAAACTTCCTCTGAGAAACAAAAAAAATCGATGAAAAGATCAACATCGCGTAGTTGTTTGTTTTGAATTTTTTTAACGAGCGCTTGGCTAAAAATAAGGAAATCCTATGCAAAGAGGAAGAACTGTCTTGTGATAATTTAGTGAGGACATTAAAATAATGTAAAAGCGGATATGATTAGAAAAACCGTAGAATAAACTTCTGGCTGCCTAAGGTTGACAATACAACTATCGATCGCATTTAATGGCTCGCTAGTAGGTTGTGATTTCGAGGTAATTATTGGGTAGTTTTGAAGTTGACTACCCAAACAGATTGTAACATCAGTGTACACCGTGTCTTACAGTTCGACTAGTCCATCACTAACGAGAACAGTCGTTCCGAGTAAAAATATCGAATAAAAGGATAATAAATAGGAGCAGACCCTATTATGCAGATGTATACGTTCGTATGAAAGGATACAATACTTTCTAAATATATTTAGATGCACCGATAACGAAGCGAAGGATTTTCTGATACAGTATTGCAGTTTTCCGGTAATAAGTCTACTCGGTAATAGCTCAGCTTAGATAATGACTTTAATACCAATCGAAAATTCACAAGTGGATATTAAGCCATGCCAAAAAAAGAGACCGAGCAAACTACTATATATTTAAGAGGGGAAAAAATGCTCGAATTCTATTTATATAAACTTTTTCCTCGTTTAAATGATTTCTTGGCTGATAATTTTAGATTATTTTTGTTCAAAAAAAAAAATTTAAATCTGCATCGAATGGTGCAAAAAAATAAAAAGAAATAAAATAGCTTTCAATTAAAATTTATTCGCTAATTTAATTTTATAAAATGCCGTTTAAACATAAAATATTCATACGTTTCGGATATTTTGCATTTTTTAATAAAATACTGAAAAACTTATTAAAAATTCAGGGAATTTCTTTGCGAAAACTAAAAAAAAAAATATTTCGGATAGAAAACTGACATTTCTACTTTTTTTTTTATTATAACTCGTTATATTTGAATACTTTCGGTATACAATAAATATTTATGGTATGTTACTAATGAGGTGAATATTTAATAAAATAATATTATGAATATAGTAATGTTTATTAGATTATAAATTATTAAAAAATTAGATTGAAAAATTACAGTTAATGTTAGAACAATAAAAGATGAATTTTATGATGTCGATGTAACGTTTAATCAGAAATAAAATTAAAACCGAAGAGTGGATTAAAAAAATAAATGCCTTATAAATAACATAAAAATTAATTTTATTTTATTTTCTATATTTTGTATATAATTTAATTATTATTATTATTTTAATTTTATAGACTAATTTTATTATTATGATCAAGAAAAATTTTTTATTAAATCATTTCTTCACTAAGGTTGTCGTTCTCTATTTAATCCGACAAAAGAAGTTTTTATAAATTTTCTTTAATGCATTTCATTGTTGTATACAAAATTTTATTTTAAAATATTTGAAAAAAACGTATTTTTGAATATCGGCAACATTGGAAGATCAATTTGGATCAATTGAACTTAATATCATAAAATTCATAAAAGCAATATCGTTTTATAGTTAAAAATTTATGAGTTTTTCCTCTCTTCAAAATTTTCATTTCTTTGGTCGAAAAAAAAAAAAATGTAATAACTTAAATAAAATAAAATATTCAAAAATTCTAAACTTTAATTTTATTCTTTCCATAAGATATTTTGTTTTCTTGGTAATCATCCATTTTATATAAAATTGAAACGGCGTCCCAATCAATACCGAAAAGGAAAAAAGAAAAGTTATTTTCTACCATGTTCCAGCATTGTTACTTTTATTTATAAGTTAAGGAAAAAAGAAAATTTTTGTAGATGTTTTTTTCCTCTTAAGTTATCAGATTTCCAAACTTTCATTCGATTTTGAAAGAAATTGAATTTAGTTTTTATCCAGATCTTTCATAAATCACATAAAATAACTACTTATTAATTCCATATTTATTTTTATATCTTTAGGAATTTTGATTGTTTTATGTCATCTCCGTTTCGTTTTTTCACTCGTGGCCTTTATAATAATCCAGATTTTGAGATAAAATATAAGAGTAGGAGGGAGCATTTACATAAATAACACGTTCTTTTTAGCCACATTAAAATTTTAACTTGTAATTATCAAAGTAGTGACGATCACTTGGTTAGCCAAGATTACAGCTGTACTAATTTTATATGGAGGAGTTATTTGGAGACGTGTCGAAGAGTTTCGAAATACCATTTGTTGTAATTAAATGTAAAGACCATAATTAACTTATTGTAAAATGAAATTAAAATCACACACCAGTCATTTTATTTATTCTACTTTTGAAAAGTTTTCGACAATATCAACACTTTTCGTGAATAGAAGCCTAACTAATCCTAACTAATCTAATGTAATATCATTAGTGTAGTCTTTTCACAAACTTTCTATAATTAAAATTAATTATCACTACTACTGTGACTTTCAGAATAATACCACAATAATTTAGCAAGATTGCTTTATTTGAATAAACCATACATAAATTTTACAGCTTATTTAGGTAAATAATCAAATTACAATTAGGATAACCCAACTTTTAACAATGAACTTTATTGATTACTCATGCTTTGTGTGATTGTCATTAATTTTCGAGATTTATGGTGATTCTCGGAGCTTTTTTCTCCCCCATTCGCGCATTTTGCATGTATTAACGTTGGCATTGTTCGTTTCTTATTATTAAGTTCGATTAATTATAAGACTCGTAAATAATCCGTAAGGCCGTGTAATATTTTCTCCAAAATTAAATTTATTAATTGTTTATATTTCTCTTTAATATATAAAGCCATTCAGCATGTATTTCTATAATTAAGCTTTAGAGATTAAGTCTCAATAACCGTAATTTCACTTTCCAAACTTTAATATAATATAGTTTCTAATATTTAGTAAATATTAATGTTAATTAAAGTTCTCATAGGTTATAGATTTGCTTATGACGTTAATTATGTAATAGAAGTTATATCCAAAGTGAATAGATTAAATCCTATAAATTAATATAGAGTAAACGAGGTTAAAGCTCTCTATCTTTGTATACATATAGATAATTTAATATTTTGCAAATTATCAAATAACATTTTTTTTTTGGTATATGCAATAACGGAGTTAATAATTGATAAAATATTTTAATGTAATATTAGAAGTCTTATAACGAACGATACTATGTTATATCTTATTAATAAATGCATTTTTTGTTAATATCTATCCAGCAAATATATGAAATTTTTAAAGCTCTATTGAGAACGTCATCTGCATTTGTCATATTTTCAAATAAAACTTTATCGTCTTGGCCAGAAAATTCTTACGATAACGAAGCGAAGAATAGAACTGAACATATTAATTTATTACATTAAAATTTGTTATTACCGTTAAAAAAATTCTTTATGTAATAAATAAATAAATAAATATAGATCTTAATCAAATAATTTTATTCTTCTTTTATTACTTGGTTTGTTTTTCCCTGAAGAAATTTTTAATTTTGATAAATGCAAATGATGTTTTGGTACAAAAATCTGTGTTATGAATACTTAATGATTTATATTTCATTCATTCATCTTTATAATTAAAGATAATTTTTACGATTTTATTAAGTAAAATATTTCATTGGTCTCGCATAAACAAATATTAAATAAGTATCTTAATATGCAATTATATTATAATCATTAATTATTAAACGATGAATTCATTTATTAATAATTAATTTTGGAAAAATGAAAATCACTAACAGTAAAGTCTAAATAGCAGGGGAAAAATGAAAATAATTAAGAGTAAAATCTAAATCGCAGAGAAAAAATGAAATCACAAACAGTAAAGTCTAAATAACACAGAAAAAATGAAAATCACTAACAGTAAAAGTCTCATCGTATGGAGCTACATTGGTTTCTCTGCGAAACCAATGTAGCTCCATACGATGAAAATCAATGGTTAATATAGTGCAAATATCTACTTAATTTAAAAAAAAATAATATATTTGTAAATTATTCATTTAATGTAAAATATAGTATGCATCTATACGAAATAAATATCTTTGAAATATATAAAAAGACAATTTTTGAAACCATTGTGAAGATTACCTAAAAACTGATGTATCTCCATTGTGATGATTACCTAAGAAACTGGTGTGTCTCCATTGTGAAGATTACCTAAAAACTGATGTGTCAAACCAAAAAGAAACTGATTGTGGCTTTCAAGTTTTTGAGATTATCCTACGTGGCTCGTAATGACATCGAGTTTGGCCACCCCTGTAATGCAGAAAGAGAAAAGATGCTCCTATGTATTCTTTCAGAATGCTATGAGGATCAACTGTTAGCTTCTTATTATTAAAACAAAATCCAAAAGAGATATCCTCTACGTGCAATATATTATATTTTCTTCATAAAAATAATATCGTTACTTATTTTCGTCTAAAATAACAATTTATTTCCAATTTTGATAACGTAACTTATCATTCTCCCAATGATAATATTTGTAGACTGTAAACAATTTAATTTTCTGATCATTTCTATCTATTTAAAATGGAGAAAATTGATATATAATTTCCAATTATCTTTCGTTATCGTTTAGAATAAATATAATTTCTAGTTTATATCTACAGATAAGATTCTTTTCATCTTTCCATGGGGGAAATTATAAATCAGACTCTCCATTTTACGTATCTGGAGATTTTCTTGTACAATTTTTCTCGTTTATTCTCACTCCTCTTTTCAATCAATCTTAGATCCGATTAATCTATGTCTGAGAAAAATCAATATGTGAGAAGTTTTTAAACATTCTTTTTGCTCTTTGAGAGCCATAAGGAGACATATTCGTTGTTAATGAGAAAACAGCATTTGGATTCATCAGAAATCAAAGTCGTTCCTTTTGTAGCAAATCAATATGGCTAACAAAAAATTCTATTGACAGATTTCAGTTATCAATAATCGATAGTATTGGATAATATCAATAAGTTTTATTATTATTATTTTTTTCCTGTGACTTACTTACCTTGTATCCTGTATACCTGAAAAATTAAAGCTATTAATAATTTTTTGTAGCATTTATACTTACCTTATAATTATTTAAGTCTTGTAGAAGTTTATTATTTGTATTATCTTAGAATAAAAAAAATGTGAAACAGTTTTTTAAAAGCTAGCGATGTATTTTCACATAAATGTTAACTAATCTAACAGGACAACTACCGTTTTCTCTTCCATGATGTTTTTGTTTTCAACTTTCACGTTTAGACAAATAAAATTTTTGAAAAAGTATCAATAATATCTGGATTTAGATGAGAGTGGAAGATAATTCTGATTATCTTTGAATATATTTTCAATTCTTCTTTCACAAGTCTTGATTATCCCATTCAAATGGGGTCAGCATTCTTTATTCTAACTCTTCACGTTCCTTTTCCCTCAGTCCCTTCTCTCTCAAGTCCTCATTCTATCCATCTAATTCTAGATCTACTTTCCTTTTCTTCCCACCTATAGTCATTTCCTCAACCTTACTACTCACATATTCCCCATTCCTTCTCTCTCAGGTCCTCTTTATCCAACTAATTTTAGATCTACTCTCCTTTCCTTCCCACCTACATTCATTTCCTCTATCTTCCTACTCACGTATTCCTCACTCCCTCTCTCTCAGCTCCTTCTATCCATCTAATTCTAGGTCTACATCTCCTTTTCTTCCTACCCATATTCATTTCCTCAACCTTCCTATTCACATATTTCTCACTCCATCTAATTCTAGGTCTACCTCTCCTTTTCTTCCCACCTATAGTCATCTCGACCTTCCTACTCACATATTCCTCACTCCTTCTCTCTCAGGTTCTCTCACTATTCAATTCTAGGTCTACCTCTCCTTTTCTTCATACCTATAGTCATTTCCTCAACCTTCCTACTCACATATTCCTTACTCCTTCTCTCTCAGGTCCTCTATCTATCCATCTAATTCTAAGTCTACCTCTCCTTTTCTTCCCACCTATAGTCATCTCCTCAACCTTCCTACTCAAGTATTCCTCACTTCTTCTCCTTACATACCCGAACTATCTTAATCTTCCTTCCTGGACCTTCCTAAAATCTGGCCTACTTTAACTGTACCTCTGATGAAATCATTTTTTGGATAAATTTTCAAGTATAGTTTAAAACTGATAACTTATTTTTGATCAGATTCGATCCGGAATTTCTCAATTTGACTACATTAAAATTCAGATTAATTTTTTGGTAATCAAAAATGAAACTGATGCCTTATTGTCTAAAAATAGTAATAATAATTCACAAATATTGAAATTTTATAGTTTCCTTCAATTAATGATGATATGCACGGATTCAAATATCCTTCTAGTAAACATTCCTAAAATATTTTTTATTTTTATAAAAATACCTATCAAATTTTATCATTATTATAAACTTCTATAAAGAATTCTATTTGTTTTTTTTTTCCGATAATATATCGAAGAAAGACAATTTCGACTGGAAAAATAACATTAAGAAATCGATATCGCTTCTCCTCCTACTATTACTACTGCTAAAAATATAAATGACGGTGCAGCTATTTTGTCGTTTATTTTTCCTTCAGTAGTTCTTCTACCTATTGATTGCATCATATTTCTCGATATAGCCGAAAATAATTCAGTTTATTACTTTGCTTTCTAGTTCTTCGTTTATCCATCTGAAAAATATCTTATTTATTCTTTTATAACAGATCTATACTTTCTATAAAAATCTTTTACTAAAATTACAGTTACTTTAAATGCATCATATATACTGTTAAAATGACGTTTTTTCGAACAAATCCAACTTTTTTTTTTAGCTTTTTATCGAATGATATATTTAAAATAATCTTTATTTTATTATTCAAATTTAATTTTTAAGCTTTTTTCTCCCTTTTTCCTCGAAACGAAGACACCATTCAAGCAAGCCACACCAAGCAATCGATTAAAAATAGTCTGAATATAATTAATTTTTTTTCATAATAAAAGGATTCTCTTGTAGAATTTAACGATAATCTTTCTGCGTTAATAAACAGTCAGGAAATTATAATGAAAATTAATCACAAAATACTGTTACCGGTGTTCTTTGTACTTTAGAATTTGCTCTCTGATACACTGGATACGAGAGAGAGATAGGAAACAAAGAATATAATATTATAAAGTACGAATTAATAATATTTATCGCAAGGTAAAAATTCGATATAATGTACTTAATATTTTACCGAAAATAAATTTTTAACATTTAAACATACAGCTTTTAAATTTCGATATTCAATAGTCTCGAATATAAGACGACCACAGGATACTTGTATACTTGTATAAGGGATTTTTTTTTCTTAATAAGATAAAAAATTCTAGATAACTGATAAAAATATCTTAAAATGTAACTTAAATTCACACAAATCTGTAGTATAATTTTTGTTTTTCTTGCTCATGATAATTTTTTTTTTTTTTTTTTTGTAAATTTTTAAACAGTAAAGTATAGCCTGCTATGCTGTACTGTGTTACAAAAATTTAAATTGTAAAATTTCGCACAGATTCGATTCTAAAAGCGAATTTTAAGAAATTTTATATTGTGGCATTTTCGTAAGTGAAGCAATAAAATTTTTTTCTTTTTACTAGCTCTAACGTAGATAACGTTTAATATTGCTTCACTGCATTCAATGGATACATACGCATGAGTTTCGTTAACGAAAACTAGGCATAGAATATATTTTTATTCCTTTATTCAGTGCTACTGTACAGGAACAGATCTCATATTTCCAAGTTTCGAAACAGCTTAAAAATCTATTAAAATTCCAATTCGATCCGATACGAAAGTTGTTTAAAAGAAGAGAGAGAGAGAGAGAGAGAGGAAGAGAAAACAGGAAAAACGAGATCGATGATTTTTATAGATCTTCCAATGAAACATTCTGGTTGCATGAGCAAAAAAAAATTATTATTAAAATATAAAATAAACCTATAATTTTACAAAAAAATTAATATAAAATCTAATTATTTTACTTGTATTTTATCGATTTACAGCAGACTCCCGTATAACGCTAGGGATACGTTCAGCGCTCATGAGCAAAAAAAAATTATTATTAAAATATAAAATAAACCTATAATTTTACAAAAAAAATTAATATAAAATCTAATTATTTTACTTGTATTTTATTGATTTACAGCAGACTCCCGTATAACGCTAGGGATACGTTCAGCGTGGTACAATTGTCGCCTTACCGAAGCACGGCGAAATAGTACAGATCGAAAGGGGGCCGAAACATGCAAAAAATCTCTAATGGACCAGGAGTCAAAGGTCAAAGAGAAGGCATCTAGGCAGCATAGATAGTGGAGCACGGGAACGGGACGCGTCGCGTCGCAGACTACAACGAGGCGAGGCACGACGTCAAACCGCATGTGCCATTTGCAACAAACGGAACTTTGCGGGTCTATATCTCGTAAACGTTTCATCTTTGACCCTTGGTTCACTAGGGATTTTTTGTGTGTTTCGGCCCCTCTTTCGATCTGTACCACTTTCGCCGTGCTTCGGTAAGGCGACAATTGTACCGATGGTTCCAACATTGATCACATATTGCTAATGAGATATTGCATTAGTTTCGAATACGAATTATTGTGTGCAGAGTGTTAATTAATTTGTTTAAAAAAGTTTATTTTATATATTAAAGAAAAAAACAAAAACAGCATACAGGTAACTAAGTTTTAAAAAATATTATATACAAGTAGACCCCCGTTTAATATGGAATCCGAAAATGCAGATTCGTATAATCCGACGGAAAAGTTGTTAAAAGTTGTCATGGAAACGAAATAAACATCGTTTGGTTTTGTTACAATCAACGGATATTATAAGTAATGGATAAGTAACGTTTAAAAAAATTTATCCTATGCGTTATACGGGACTGTTTATACTGCAATTTTTTTCGTCGCGTTATATGGGAGCGCGTTATACGGGAGTTTACTGTATATTGATTTCTCGGTACAATTGTTGCCTTACCGAAGCACGGCGAAAGTGATACAGATCGAAAGGGTCATAAACATTTAAAAATAATCCGACGGAAAAGTTGTTAAAAGTTGTCATGGAAACGAAATAAACATCGTTTGGTTTTGTTACAATCAACGGATATTATAAGTAATGGATAAGTAACGTTTAAAAAAATTTATCCTACGCGTTATACGGGACTGTTTATACTGCAATTTTTTTCGTCGCGTTATATGGGAGCGCGTTATACGGGAGTTTACTGTATATTGATTTCTCGGTACAATTGTTGCCTTACCGAAGCACGGCGAAAGTGATACAGATCGAAAGGGGGCATAAACATTCAAAAAATCCCTAGTGGGCCAGTGGTCAAAGGTTAAAGGTTTACGAGATACAGAGATGTATATGCGGCATAGGTAGCGGAGCATGGGAACGGGACGCGTCGCGTCGCAGACTGCGGCGACGTCAAACCTCATGCACCGTTTGCAACCAATGGATTTTGCGGCTCTATATCTAGTAAAAGCCTTCGACCTTTGACCCCTGGCCCACTAGGGATTTTTTGAATATTTATGCCCCCCTTTCGATCTGTATCACTTTCGCCGTGCTTCAGTAGGGCGACAATTGTACCTATTCATTGAAAAAAAGTATCTCTTCAAACTCATTATTGTAAATAATTTGATATCAACTTTATGATTTAATATCTTAGAGTATCAAAATTCATAATATTAACTTTTATTATGAATATTTATTCATTGATTCGTGTTCTTTGATTTCATATAAATTTATGATTTAATCTACTCTTAGATAGGTTTTAATGTAACAGTTAGAAGCATTACCTGTTTCCTGATACTATCCTATCACTGTGGTTTCGATATTTTTGATGATGATAAATTTATTTAATGGCTTAAATACTTGTTCTGGTATAATTGTCGCCTTACCGAAGCACGGCGAAAGTGGTACAGATCGAAAAGGTGTCGAAACACGGAAAAAATCCCTAATGGACCAGGGGTCAAAGGTCAAACATTTACAAAATACAGAGGCATCTAGACGGCATACTGTGGAGCACGTGATACAGATTGAAAGGGGGCCGAAACACGCAAAAAATCCCTAATGGACCAGGGGTCAAAACTCAAACATTTACAAAATACAGAGGCATCTAGACGGCATAGGTACTGTGGGGCACAGGAACGGGACGCGTCGCGTCGCAGACCATAGCGAGGCGAGGCACAACGTCAAACCGCATGTGCCATTTGCAACAACGGGGAACTTTGCCGGGTCTATATCTCGTAAACGTTTGATCTTTGACCCTTGGTTCACTAGTGTCTATATCTCGTAAACGTTTGATCTTTGACCCTTGGTTCACTAGGGAAATCTCGTAAACGTTTGATCTTTGACCCTTGGTTCACTAGGGATTTTTGTGTGTTTCGGTTCCCCTTTTGATCTGTACCACTTTCGCCTTGCGTCGGTAAGGCAACAATTGTACCCTTGTTCTTGCAAATAATCTTCGGAATTATCACTTTTTATGTATGTTAAGTTTTGTAAGAATTTTTCTCATTAATTGTCCTGCAGTTAACTGATTGAAGAGCGACTGATTGTTCGGACTCGAACTTAAAGAATAATGGAATTTTATCTGAACAATAGTACGATTATCTTCAATGAGTTGTATGATTTCATTCTGGAATTTTTTTAACCTGTTTAGATTTTCCATACACTATGTTAGCTTCCGGAAAAAATTTTTTCGACCTACGAATATTGCATCCTTATAAAGAAAACTCAGATTAGGTTCCAAATTATCATGTTTTCTACCAGAATAATGTTTCGTTTTAACGAGAGAGTTCGGTTTTTAGTTTACTTACCAATAAAAAGTCCTTGTTATGAGATCCTTATGCATCCATTCCTCACTAACTTTCGAACTAATTAATAAATTTTTATTAAATTCTATATAGTTATTTTACCATTAAAGATAATCTTGATGATGCATCTTTTAATCTTTTAATTACTGCATCCATTCCTCACTAACTTTCGAACTAATTAATAAATTTTTATTAAATTCTATATAATTATTTTACCATTAAAGATAATCTTGATGGTGCATCTTTTAATCTTTTAATTATTTAAAAATGGCGGATATTTTCTTAATATATTCTAAATTAATTAAACAGATTTTAATCGAATTTAGAATAAGTCCATGCAACTGAAAGTGACTTTAGATGGTATGTTAATGAATTATCTCTTTAACCATTTAAAATGGCATGTGTCAGAAGTCTCTTGAACTATTTGATTGATTTTTAAGGAATTTGGTAGAATTATCAGGACCTTGAGATAATATTAAGTAACTGTATAACTTTATCCGTTTAATTAATGGCAGAGATTGAAACTTTTGGAGTACAAAATATGATAATTTTTTATGATATTTAATAAAAAAGTTATTCAATTGAAGATAATTTTATTAATTCCGCACTTTAATCATCCAAAAAAATATGGAAGTTTGGAAGATATGCGATTATTTCTTTCCCTGTTTGTTTTTTTTTGTATGATTTTCAAGGATTTTAAGTGAAGTATAGCATAAAGAATGACAAAAATAACATTAAGTATTAACCTGTAAATAAATTAGCTTAGAGTGCCTTTAACAATAAATAGGACGATTCTGAGTTAATGGTACGATTAAGCAATCTATGCATGTTTATCATTTTATCCTGTAGGTTTAGATGGAGAAGAATAGCTGATTTAGCCGGAATGAAACACAAACAACTTCAGTTGACAAAGTATTTAATACAAAAGTTTTGTTTTGGAAAATTTTTGTATTAACTACTTTGTCAATTGAGGTCTCGTTCGGGCTAAATCAGCTATTCTTCCTCCTTCACTTAAACATGTTGAATAAGAAGACAGATATAACTACTTAGAAGATAAACCGTGTGATTATTTTTATATAAGCGATTTATAAACAAAAATCCTTCTAAAAGAAACAAGTCATTGCTGATGCAACGGTATAAATGTATCCACTGTATTTATATAAGAAAAGATTGCATAAAACAAAAGTAAAATATGGTTTTTGTTTAATTACGTTCATAGCACAATTGTAGAAATACAAAAATACGAATTAGTGTTTAAGCAATCATATTCTTAACACAGGATGGGAATTGTTTCTTATTGCATCAATTCACATTCATGCTATAAAAGCTACAATTATTATTAAAAAAATATGAAAGCATTACATATATTTTATCTATATAAAGTGAAGATAATTATTTTAAAACTTTTTATACATTTGCAAAATAAAATAGTATATTGATTATATAGGAACTCCTCTAGTTATGAACATAATTCATACGTAAGTTTTGTTCGTAACTCAGATACTACAGTTATTTTGGCATCAAAAGTACTAAAATAACTTTATATGCTGTACATTATAATACATTTCACAACTGGACCGATTAAAAGTTTTTTATTTTACAGATTTTAATATAAAGTTCTGAAAACAAAGCGAGGAATTTTTGGTATAATCGCCGCCATCTTGAAATTCTGCCATAATATGATAACTAACTGTGTAATTTTACATTATATTGGTTGCTAGAGCATTTTATTATCGTATTACTTAAAATTAACGAAGAATTTTTGAAATTTCGCTTTCGCAAGTACAAATGTTCTTAACTAGAGGAGCGCCTGTATCGACATTTTAATAAACAGAAAAGAACGTGATTATACAGAATTATTATGCAAAATATATTTAAAATATTTTAAAATGACTATAACGCCATTTACCTGCTATAAGTGCGAAAGTTCAAGTACTTTCGGAAAAGTGTTTCTTGCTTACTTGAAATTCAGCCGCCATTTTAGGTTTGAATGGCCGCCATCTTGTAATGATATCAGCATTCTCAAAATTAATAGATACTGTAGATATCTCACATAATAAGGAATGATATCTTAACATTTGAATGCTCTAATATATGTGGATAGACGACAGACGAATAGACATAAAAATAAAGTATTTTTTTTTGTAAAAAATGACTTTATTTTAATAATTATAAAAAAAAAAATTCATTGAATATTGCGAAACAGTTTCCTTTTTACTTTTCGATATCTTTATTTATAATAATATACACTTGGTTTAATTATTTTTTGCAGGTGTTTGTTTATATTATGAATAAAATATACAGTGTTTCCAAATAGAAACAAAAATAGGCAAAGATTAACTAGATAAGTAAACTAATATATTTAGAATAACTAAACTAGAGACTAATCTGAGAATTAACATATTTTGTAAAGTAGAAACTATCTATAGCTCTCGATAAAAGATGCTTTTGAAAGTGATCGTAACGATTTTCACTCTTGCTGCTATTATAATAATTAAAATTTGCTACTACTACTACATACTACAGTTACTACATTAACTGTGGATAGTAGTAGTCATCTGACATAGCTAGTTACTTGTATATACTTTTCACATTTTAAATATTTATTTTTAGACATTTTGACTACTAAATTATATATTTAAATATATGTCTTCCGTTAATGCTTAAAAGAAAAATAAAAATAATAAAAAAAAACAATAGATTTCGAAACGACAATTAACGTCAAGTATTTTCTTTCTGTTATTATTGTTATTTTTTTCCATTATTTCCGCGTTTGTGTAAAAATAAAATTTTTATAAGAAATGAGATTGCGAAAGTTTGCATAACATAAAAATATTTACGAGCCTTTTTTTAAGAAAACGTACACGTTATTAAAAAAAAAAAATAATAATATTTTGAAAATATTGAGGGAATAACACGATAATTTAGATAAACAATTCCTGTTGTAAATGGGGTAAGAAGTAATTTAAAACTGGGTGAGACTACTTCAAACGACTGCGACCATCATAGGCTAACTAAAAAGTCATTCTTTTTCCCCGTCCTTCTGATTTTGCATTCAAACTTGGCCTTATTCTCACGTTCTAAAGAAATTCCAGTCCGGCGATGACAATGCCATTAAAGCTGGACGAATACTCGTAATTTTTTTTTTCTCATAAACTATTCGAGCGTTATATTACGAATTTAATTTTAAAATTAAAAAAGAAAATTAAGCGTTTATCCTTTTAAATTTATGAATTATGAGATTTTTTTTTGTGTGGTTGATATTTATAAAACAAGAATTCCCGAGTATAGTTTTCGGATATCTTTAATTGTTACTGCACATTATCTATTTTTTATGCTCCCTGAAAGAGAGAAATTAGTTATTCCTATCTTCTAGGAAGCATAAAAAAGTAGATACTGTGCAGTAATAATTAAAATAGGAAGAAGAAAAAGTAGGTAGGAATAACTAATACCTATCTTCCTGAGAGCATAAAAAATACTGTGTAAATAATCCCTGGAAGATAGGAATTAGTTATTCCTACCTACTTTTTCTTCTTCCTATTTTAATTATTACTGCACAGTATCTACTTTTTTATGCTTCCTAGAAGATAGGAATAACTAATTTCTCTCTTTCAGGGAGCATAAAAAATAGATACTGTGCAGTAATGATTAAAGATATCTGAGAATTACACTTGGAATTCTTCGTTTTCCTATCTTCCAGGGAGCATAAAAAGTACATACTGTGCAGTAATGATCAATAATGACATTATACAATTCTTTTTTTTTATTTAAATTAAATGGAATTTCAAAGTAACTTCCCCGAGCTAAATTAGTTATTAAAGTTTGATAATTAATATTAATTTCTGTTTCTTTTTTATAGCTTAAATTAATTTAATTTTAATTAAATGAATATCTTCTGGCATAACAGTGCAATTATACGACACAAATCTTGGCAGGATTGTTGATTTGTTTCATTCAGCCATAATTATATGTGAAAACCAAAAATAATATATTTTTAAATTCTTCTGCTCTGGAATACTAAATTTCATCATAGGTTCTGCTTCCTTATTAAAAGATAATAAGATATATTATTAAGTATTTTATATACAAAATTGTATAAAGTTTGGGAAATAATTAATTTACTTCTTACATATTAAAATTAAAGAAGTTTCATATTTCATATTTTGTAACGTTTATCAAATTTTTTTTTATTTGAACCAAACAACTCGATTCTATGGAGTCTTTTTTCCCTCTCCAAATTCGAACAACTGTTGAAAATTCAAAATTCTAAATTAACTTTAAATATATATATTTCCTAGTTTCACTTAATGATTTGTCACGTTGCCAGGCAACTAGTTTTGCTTACAGAACATTGGAATTTAAACACGCTATAGTATAAATATGATATAATTTTTTAAGATCACATTTGATTTTTTTTCAGAAAAGAATAAGTTTGTATTCTTGAAACGAAACGTTTTGCTTGACTAAAACAAGAAGGAATTAAAAATTTTTGGAAATAAATTTATGCAGTTCGATCGTGTCAAATAACATAAGTATCCATCTTCTCATAGAATATATAATTTTTTCTCGAATAAAAAGATATACCGCATTCAATAAATTGTTAATATCCATGTTGGCTGTTACCACTATGTTTTCGTGACTGTTAATTTAAAATAAGACTGTTATTACCATTACTAAATTGTATTTCTCTCTGTTTAAATATATTGTAGTTTATTACACATGCTATAGGGTCAATAACCTAGAAAATATTAACTGCAACTTAATAATAATAATAATGCATTAAACTCATTTTAAAGGATTCATCGGTGACGATAATTGTAGATTTTATCATATAACTAGAAAAACATTATAACAAGATTGTTAAACTCCCGTTCGAAGAAATTACAACCACATATACGATTAAGTAGCATTTATCATTTGTCAAAACTAGCCGCAAAATACAAATTGCATGCACAAATAGTTTGCATGTTACAAACACACCCAATACTAATATCTGGAGTGATATCTATTTATTGCTTTATATTGAAGTAGAAAATATTGTATGGAATCAATTCAACATAACTGAACAGACTAGTAGGCAAAGGAATGAAATAAAAAATAGAGTACAGAATATCTCTATCTCAAATTCAAACAAACTGTATTCAAAGTACGTATACTGAATACAATGCTAAGTAACATAAAAAGATCGATAACATATGTACGAAATATTTACAGCTGCAATCGTAATATCTGTCGATAACACTAAAATCCTTAAAAGATTGCACCAAAGTCTATAAATAATAGATTTATTGTTATAAGAACAAAAATATACATTTATTATTATATAAGATCTATTATTGTAAGAACGAATATATTTCGTTTGGAAGATAATAACACAGTTTGTAATCTATATAATATTGTAAGAAAATTTCTTAATATTGATATTAAACCATCTATATTTTCTAAAGATACATAATAGCACCATAAAACTTTATCTATAATAATGCCTAGATTCTTGACATAATTTATCAGATACGAGTAGGCCTACTAGCCGTTGCCTACCCATTAATTTTGTGCTATGCGCAGTTTTTTAGTCTACAAACTAATAATATTAAAAATACTCTTTGTAAAATTCTTATATGGCATATTGCTAAAAAGAAGTTCAATGTATTTACAGTATTTCTTTTTTAATTATTTGTAAAAATAATACTCTTTTTATCTAGATAAAAATTTACAAGAAGGGCTAAAAAATTCAGATAATAGGAATAAGGTTAATAGCGTAATGTGTATCTTTAATGAAAGTCTAACTGAAATGGTGAATTAGTCCAACAGCGTGAGCAAATTTTTTAATCGTCTCATTAAATTTTATTAGAGACAGTAACTTTCAAATTTGTTTTCGTTAAGTTTCTCTTATCATTTCCCAGTCAGAAAATCGCTTATTTTCCTAAAGGCTCTGAATAAAATTATCATTAACTGTAATTATTCATATCTAATAAAATCGCTTTTAATCACTTATTTTACTTCCAAGTTTTATCCATATATTTATAGAATTACAATAAATTTACAATGTGTAAATATAATATTTTAAAGCTTTTACTAACAAAATGTTAATATTTACATTTTCAGTTACCAAGTGATAAAAATCTTGCAAAGTTTACTTTAAAATATTCGGAGCGATAAATTTTTAAATTTATTGCCAACTTTTTTCTACAAGTAGAACATATAAAAGAGGATAGGGGAAAAAAATAACATTAATTTTATGCTGAATAAATTCTGTTTTAAAGGCTAGAGCTTGAGCGGATTCCTCCTTTGAGAACTTAGAAGATTCACTATTATCCCTCATTAAGTCGTTAAGAATGTCTACTGATGCGTTACAATCTGATGAAAGGTGCGAAGGTCAACGAGCGACACTTATTATACTCATACATTGTAAATATTACGTCACAGCATTACGTATCATGCTCGGATACGCAGAGAATATAATTTAAGGTTAAATAACCAAAGACCCTTAAGTAATGTGTCATATATTCATAGGAGTTATGGTTACCGACATTTTTAACTCGACTTATTATTAAATAATTCGAGTTATATAAAATTATTTTGGCTACTAAATTTAATAAATTTATGTTGTAAAATATGGCATTGTGACAAGGAGTAAAAATGTGTGCGTATATATATACAGTATATACTATTCTTCCACTACCAAAAACTTCCTTATTCGCGGGGGAATAGAAGTACAATAGAAATAAAGTGGCAATTCTAGTCACGTATCTCACACAGGGGACGGTTAGAACCGAGTCAGTATAGAACGGAAATAAAGCTTCAGACTCGCCACAACTTCTACTTAAAGCTTGGTTTAGTCTAACTATTCAGTCTGACATGGCAGCATCTAACGAACTTCTCTGCCCGGTGGGAAAGAATCTTCGGCATTATATCGAGCACCGTTGCCGGCAGCGCCGCGTGGCGAATGGAATTTGAACTAGTCAGAGAATTGCTGCTTACTAATAACTAGAAAGTTCAATTTTACGGATGACTTCAACTTTCTTACTTGTTATAACCGCTGGAAGTAGAGCAGAAATACTCATATAACGCTATTAAATCGGCGATAAATATTCATATTCTCTTTTATAATTATAAATGCTAAATGAAAGAATTCTAGAAAAGTAAATTTTTAGAAGGGAAAAGATGCTGTCCGCTTATCGTATTAAACCGCATTAGTGCAGCTATTTATTTAACAAATGCAAACGAAACTAGCTGAATACACAAGAGTGATTTTTCACAAGAATTAATTTACACGTCCTTTCTGAATATGAACTTATTACTGATAATAAATATGGATGAAAGTTTAATATAAAAAAGAATCAAAATAGTAAACATTTTATAAAAGTCACCTTAGCTTACTTACGTCACAGTGAAGCATCCGACTATGCGCAACAAATGCATTTATAGCTTTTTTCCTATTATATTTAAAGATCTACACCTTACTATTTAACCTATAAACACACGAATTGTCTGTTTAAAATACGAATCAGATGGTTTTTCATACAAAATCGCTATGTATTAAAGTGTGAAACATTCGGTATGGGGCCTCCATGTTTTAATTATGCCCTTTCGTATATTTAGTTCTGGCTACTTTTACTTTATAATTAGGTAATTAGAGTCTGTTTACGAGTGTCAACCGTTGCTATGGCGATGTGCTCGAACGGATGAGCTTATTCTCTGGAGAGTGTGGGAGGGTAAGCGCACTAAATGATTTTGATAGTGTTAACTCGAATATTAAGCAACAGTATGGGCATTCTTCGATTCATTTTGAGAAATTTATAATTATTTCATTTAATATTTTATTCTCCCGCGCTACTTCAAAATTATAACGAAACTAAGTTTTAAATTTTAATTTTTATCAAATAAAATGAATAACCATTTTTAAAAAGTTTTAAATATTCTTAATTTAACTCATTAAAAATTACGCGTGAAAATTATACTTATAAATTAATATTAGTGAAGAGTTAATATAGTATTTTCCTTACAGATGGCAGCATAGTATCAGCTGAATTATAAAATTATGTTGGTAAAGGAACTAAGTTTTTCTTTCCTTCACAAACATATTTCACTCTCTAAAGTCTAAAGCTTAAATTTTATTAGAACGAATTTAATACTTTTTTAAACGTTTTCTAATTCAAATTATCTGAAAAGATTAGAAATATAAAAAGAAAAAATTTTTTTACGAGTTTAAAGCTTATAAAAGAAGAAAAATAGCAAAATTACATAGGCATGCGTAGTGCATTACATGGTTCGATCAGTTATATGGACTGGTTGGCGCCATATTTGGTTTTTAGTGGGCGATAGAATAACTTGTCACATCACTAACTGCAACAAATGGAAAAATTCGTGGCACACGCCACTGGATAGGCGTCACGCTGGTCACGAATTCACATGTCCGGGGACGATAATGTTTGAATAAGAACAGATCTGGAAAATATTCTATAGAATTACCGGATGAATTTTTATTATTATAAGTTATGTTTATTGATTATATCCTTAATTATTATTTACCGAGTTGGTGTCTTTTCATCTAAAAAGTTTTACGTTTGAATTATTCAAAGTTTTATCGTTTATTTATCTACTATAAACAAATATTTAAAAACTACTTGTGGTAATAAATAACTAATGATTAATTAATTACAAATAAATTTATCGCTTTATTTATGTAATTATGTAATATTATTCGACAGGGAATTTATTAAGACGATTTTATATATCGAAAGTTTCTAAATTAATTAAAGATTCAACATTTAATCATCTTAATTAATCTTCGCATACGAAAGGATTTTAGTTTGGCTATATTAAATTTGATTTCTGAATTAGTAGTTTAAAATATATTTGCTAAAGTTTCGTGGCTAAAATTAAAGCTCTTAATATATAGTAAACCGAGAGAAAAATTATAATTTAACAAAGACTACTTCATATATTTTCTGACAAAATTCTAAGCAGCTTAAGTAAATAAGCGAGGATTTCAATTTTTCATACAGTTTACTCGACGCGTTATACCAAAAATTTACGATAAAATTCAGACAAGTTGAGGTGATAGCTTATAAATCATAAGCTTGGTCAAGCAGATGCAAAGCGTATTTCACTAATTTATATGACAAAGAAGTCGTCCAGGGACAGAGCGAGAGAGAGCTTGTGTGTGTGTGAGAGAGAGAAAAGTGATGAATGACTGTGGAACAGCAATAGAAAGAGTTACGGTGTGACTAGGCTTTTCATTGACTTGGCTGTCAGCAATTGAAACATAGTTTTTTTCTAGTCACGTTGAATGTAGTACGTTCAGTAATTTTATATACACGACCATGGAATAGAAAAGAAAGATATTAGCGAACAAGTGTAATTTTCTCTACAGGAAAAATATTCGAGAAGAAATGGCTTCATTGGAAAATTTATAGCATTTTAAAGAGAAAAAAACCCCAGAAATAAGAAATAACGTAATACTTTTTTATGAATTTAATCAAGTTAGAAAAGTGAAATTCTTCCGAAACTGAAGGAAACTGTTTTCGAGTAATAAAAGCGGTATCTGTACTTATATATATATAGATATACACACTCATATTTTATAGGTAAAAATAACGAAGGAGAGAAAATGCAATAAATTTTAAGAGAACCGTGTAAATACTTAATGTTTATGATTCCACATAAAAATAGAAATTAACGAAATTCGAAAAAATGAATAATAAAATGAAATGCGGTACAAATTACGATTAAATTATTTTTCTTAAATAGAATTTTATGAAAGTTTTCGTAAATTACAGAGTTCGAAGTAATATTTCTAGTAAATTTAACTAAAATAAATAACTTATAAGAATATTATCGAATATCTGAACTGTAATTTTATATCGTATTATGAGAATAGTTTGATGGATCGATACAAACAAAAGAAAATCTGATGGAATTTTGTCATCCAGCAATTTTATCTGAAGATGGATTCTATGGGGCTATAGCTCCCAAATGTTGCCATAAAAATATACAATTTTTCTTTAAAAATATTGGATAAATATAAATTTGTAATTTCTTAATTAAAATATTGATGAATCTAAGTGGAAATATAAAAATGCTATTTATCTAGCTGATTTTTTATACTTTGCCTCTCCAGAGTTTTTCTAGAACCGCAATTGACTTGACTTAGTAACCATTGAAAAATCAAACTAGTTTTACATATAAACTAAAAAAATAGAAGATCGATTTGGTTATTGAAGAATGAATAATGTATTTATTATAATAAACAACGTACATTTTGTTATAAAAAATATTACGCAGGTTTAAGTTACCAAATGTATAATAATAATAATAATAAAATCATTGTAGGAAAAGCTATAATTCGACAAAGAATACAGAGATTTCTGCAGATATCGATTTTTTTATTTGCGAAATTTGAAGGGAAAATGTAAATTTTTGAAAAAAAATAAGTAGTAGAATCATAGTTTGTGGTCAGTTCACAAGCGATTGTAAAACACGATTTGGTCATCGGTTCGATCAGAAAATTTCTATAGTATTAGCTTAATTTGATCGAATTTTCCTTTCTGACAGGTTTCAATCATTAAGTTGCATTTTTATATCAATTTTTCTCATTTTATTACATAGAAATTAGTACAATATATTATAATGGGATTATCCAATTCTATATCTTTATTACATTTTCATCGTTCTTAGGATAGTTTTACGTTATTTATTTATTTGAAAGACAATTACTTAGAAAAATTTCTTAGTATTTTTTGAAATAAAAGAAAAAAAATTAATTTACTAATTTTAGCAACATTTAAAGATATTAAATTCGTTCACCAGGCTGGAAATGTAAGGAAATTTTAAAAATTTCAATTAGAATTCGCAGAAAATTCAAATTTATTCCTTTTTCCTTTTTAAAGAGACAAAAGAAAAAGTTAAGAAAATAAATGAATTACACCGTTCTATTCTTTAATCTAACAAAGAAAGATTAAATATAAGGTCATTAGAGAGTAAAAAATATTTAAGGATAATTCTGCAGATAGAATTCAAATTTTCTAAAAATGAAATTTTCATTAAGAATCTCGAGAATTCCTTTGGGTAATTAAACTTCAAACAACAATTTGAATCTCTAAGTGAAATATTTATTTAGGAAATACATAATGAAAAAAGAAAAACATCTTTAATTATATCATTAAAAAATCTTCTATTTAAGATAATAAGAAAGCTGATTAATGATTAATTCTTCAAACATTCGGTGTTTCGAAATTATTAAATAAAATTTAGCATTAATATCTTATTTGATCAAAACACTAATGATAAATAATTATTTTCAAAATTTAAATGTCATTACTTTTATTTAAATTTATTTAATTATTTTTTTCTTTTTTGTTTATCGCGCATTTAGGCGTAAAAGTGTCTTTCATTGAATTATAATTAAATGATTTATTCATTTTTGAAGCAATTAGGGAAAAATTTTATTTTAGTTTTATTAAATAGGCAAAAAAGCGTATAATTCTTTTACTTTTAGATTAGATAAAGATGTTTTAATCCGCTTAATTGTCAAAAATGAAGATAAAAAGTGTAATCAGATTTATATCATAGCTTATGTTAATAAATGTAACTTATTATACCTTGGATTATTATATCACTCTTTGTAATGTATTTTGTATGTAATTTTATAAAATATTTTAAAGTATTAATATAAGGAAAGTCACCGCATTCTGAAAGAAGTCAATTATCGTCTTTATAAAAAGAAGAAAATGCGTAAAGTTTTCCGGAAATTTGTACTTATTATCTGTCACCAGAAAAAAAGCTGAAATTTTTACAGAAAACGACCATTAACTGGAAACAGTTAAATATAAATGGATTGAACTTTATAAATTTATTTTCGTAATTTTTTTATAAATGACTTTCTGTATAAATTCCATCGAAGAAACCATTTGTCATCTGTAAATAGGTTTGTAATGTCTACTTCGCTGCCGCAGCGATAGAGTTGTTGGCCACGTTTCTTCCAAACAAAAGTTCTTTTTTTTTTTAATTTCATTAATTCCTCGAATTTTTGTTTATATAAAAATCTAACTTGGAAAAATTTTGTCGTTAAGTCTGAATTATTTGGTGTTTGTTTGCCTTACGCTTTACAGATTAAAAAAAAATTGTTTCGTTACGATAATTTTTTCTTATAAAAACATTCTTTTCGACTCGTTTCGAATAACAATTAATAAAATATTTAAAAAAAAATCTGTAGTAAAAATTTTCTTAATAAAAATGTAACGATAGAAAAATAACAGAATGTCTACTAATGTCCATTTTCAAAATTAAAAAGTAAAATAAATAATTATAGTGATTAAATAATTTTCAAGAAAATTTCCTGTACAATTAAAATAATTGTTACTGTACATTATTTTATAACAGACATAAGAAAAAAGTGCAAAATTTTTTACCTTGTAAAGAAGAACCCCAAGGACGATGCGAACTCCCAAACCCAAATGGCATAACCTATGATGATGTTATCATCAATCATCATCCTACTCGTTTACCCCCCACCACTACAGATCAACCTACACATTCTGTTACACCATTTGAGGTAAGAAAATATGTTATATAACCTATGTATTATATTGAAAAATAATGATAAAAGTTTCTAATTCTTTTTAACCATTAATAAAATTTGGAAGAAAAATTTTTTCAGAGTTAGCTGTAAAGCAAATTTTAAACTTGGCTTTTCTCTAATATGATTTTAAAAAAATAGTCCCGAAACATAGTAAATTATAAAAGTCGAAAGTATAGGAAAAAATCGAAGTGTATGATGGAAAGATGTTAAGGAAAGCAAATGCAATAAAAAGAATGTAAAGCTGTACATTCCATCTTTACTCAGCATTTATTTGTCCAGTTGCAGGAACACGTACGGGATGATTCGAATTCGAAGAAATGATACGCTAAAATAAACAACAAAAGAAATTCGTGCAGGCTTCTTAAACTCTCAGAGATTTTATAGTGGGATCCAGATTGAAAGTGGTCTACTTTACGACTTTCGGTCCAATTATGGGATCGAGTCCCTCTAGATAGGCCAGCATTCGTGAAATATTTCTCTGACGACTACGCGGGGTGTCACGTTGTGTATTACGGTGATATAATGAATCATTGATGGCACACGCGTCAAAGATTCATGGCTGCATCTACTTTCTAAGAAGATCTCGTATCTTGGGACAGTTCATGACCTTTCTGCAGATTAATACGTGACTTTAAGCAGCCACGTCCATTTTCGGCCAGTATATTTTCTAAATAGACCTATATGCCCTAACAATGAAGTATGAACAAGTTAGCTCTTGTCCAATAAAAATTGCCAGAAACTTTACAAGAATCGGTAAATAAATATATTAGATATTTGCCAATTCTGCTAAAGTTTCTCTCACGACTTTTATTCGAAAACTAGCTTTAGAACATAAAGATAAATATTTAAATATATGTATATATTTCGATATAAAACATAGGCTGCTGTACTTTTCGATGCTTTCATTTTTAACGGCAAATTATAAAAGTCATCTATATTTTATTTTTCACGTAATTTAAATTCATAAATTAGTAAATAATCATGTTGCGCATATTATGAAAACATTTAAAAGTATGCGCAAATGTTTCATTAAAATGCTCGATAAGAGTGTGAAGTTTTATCGACACAGAAAGAAGGCCATTACAGCTCAAACTGAATTCCCTCCAGGGACAACTTGGAATCGAATATATCTTCGAAATAAACGCGTAATCAAAGTCGATCCATTTATCTAGACGAGAATGGAAATTACTTGGTAGATGCTTCTAAGAAATGAGCGAGCAAAGAAAGTTGGAGATGTTCTTTAGCGGCCATTCCATCGAAGATTCCTGCCGTTCAGAAATGACGTCATTTGGTAGGACACGCCATGTGTTTTCCATCCGAAAATATATAGGGTTTGTAACAAGCGATCTCGGTAATGACACATCCAAAATAGCTTCCATTACGTTTATATAGAACAGTACGTGCAGTCCATGTCTTAATTAACTCTACCAGGTATTGATGGCTTAGAAAGATTGTTGGATTCTCAGTTTCCTCGAATAAAATCTATGTATATCATCTGTCTAATGGTTCGACAGTAAACAGTTAATAAGAGGCATAGAACTTACAAATGTGTTTTCCATCCGAAAATATATAGGGTTTGTAACAAGCGATCTCGGTAATGACACATCGGTCTCTCCAAAATAGCTTCCATTACGTTTATATAGAACAGTACGTGCAGTCCATGTCTTAATTAACTCTACCAGGTATTGATGGCTTAGAAAGATTGTTGGATTCTCAGTTTCCTCGAATAAAATCTATGTATATCATCTGTCTAATGGTTCGACAGTAAACAGTTAATAAGATGCATAGAACTTACAAAAAGTTTATAAGGAATCATTTAAACAGTTGCCAATTTTTTTTTTTTTTAATTATCACGGTTATTGCTGTATACTGATGCACAGGGTTCAATACATAAAATTACAAATATTTTTCACTTCGATGTAGTTACCAAAAGTTTCGAATATTAAAAGAAAGGATGCTTTATATTTTTAAGTAAAAACTAAAACGGTTTATGTACGAATACGGACAGTTTAAACGAAAAATAAGCCGGCATTTTCGTTTTACCGCTTTTAATCCTTAAGTATTACTTAATCATGAAAGAAATCTTATTGCATCAGCAGAAAATTCTTTAAGTAAAATAATTCTATAGCTAAAAAGTTGTTTTCGTGACGAACGTTAACATAGCGATAATTTTAGAATATTTTAATCTCTGAAAGTATAATTTATTCAGAACTGAAAACAATGGGACAAACTAGTAGTGGGGAATGTTACTTTGTTTTGCTTTTTTCTTTCATCTTCTGCCTCTCTTAGATGCTTTTGATGACGCAATTAAGTAAAGGGGGTCGAGTGTACGCTCCCGTTTCCGCACGACTAATTTCCTTCCGTCTTCTTTTCACAGTCGGATGATTCCGGAATTAGCCACAATTAGCGCCGCTACTTTTCTTCCCGGACCTACAGTTTTCCTGTTTTTTCCCTTTTTCTTTTCCCTCTGTGTAGACATAAAGCGAAATTTTCCCTTTAATTAGAAAGAATCCTTTCTTACAAGTTATTATTCCGATTATCCTTACTTCGACAAAGATGGATTTAATGTTAAATTCGATTTATTCGTTTTTATTTATGAAAAGGGTAAACCAATTAAGACCATACTTAAAGAACTTAATGACTCGATAACTTAATATTTATCGGAGAAAATAAAGCACTTAAATTAAATAAAACTTACACTTTTGTTTCGTTCCTTTAATTTATTTATGATTAAGCGGTTAATATTAAATATTATAAAAAATTCCATTGTGTAACTTAATATCATTAATGTATAAAATTAAGTTAAGCTAATGTTCTAATTTGTTTTCGGAATAATTTACTAACAATTCAATTACCAATTCATAAGGGTTTTGTAACAACGAATAAGTACATAGTCGACATTAAAAAATTAAATTCAACCAATCATTTTTAATAATAATAATAAATCAGATAATTATCTATAAATTGGAATAATGCAAAGATTCGTTGGTATTAATTTTCATAATTTAAGCAAATCGGAATAGATGGTGTGTTAACAAATTCCTTGGAGAAATTAAGCAAGTTTTGTAATTCTATATTAATGGCGTGATTTTGATAATATTCTAGATTTGTTGGAGCATTATCGTGATGAATTCGTGTTTAACATCTTGCATCATCCGATGGTAATGATAAATGCTAATTAGACATCTTCACTTACAACTGAAAACGTATTTTCTGCCTTCGGATATATAATTTAATTTACATTTCTCTACTTAAAATATATTATAATTTTCCAGTGGTTTACTTATAATAAACGAAATAATTAGATAGGTGCGTGATATCAAATTAATCGATACTTATGTGAATTTTTTTTTACTTCAAAAATTAAACTAGACAATATTTTTAAATGTTGAAACAGCAAAATTCTCGATTTTAACTTGTGTAAAATGAGAGTAAATTTTATAAACTGTAATAAGATAAAAAAAATCAATGAGATATGTATAATGAGAAAGAAAAAGAAGAGAAAATTTTCTCTAGATTTCAGCAGAAAAACATATCAAGTTGCATTAGCGTAAGATATTAATTTTGTTAAGGTTTTCGTATAATAATAACAATTATATCTCGCTGGATTTTTCTATATAAAAAGAGAAAATTCTCCTCCGGATCACATCAAACGATGTTGTTATTGTAATGTAAAAACAACGCAGACATTTCCACATGTTACTGTTCAATGTTTGATATGACAGATGATCTCATTCTCTTCCTTATAAATAATTCGAAGGTTCGAAATCGAATTAGGATTTTCTGGCACCATTATTGGCTTTATTCGGACTGTAATCAAAAATAATGTTATCATTCTGAATTATTATCTCTATTTCTTTTTAGTATTTCTTTGAGAATTTAGCGAAATCACAAATAAAAGAGTTTCGCTTCTATCTAAGTAATACATTATTGGTAGAATCTCTATCAGAAATTTTACTGCCATATCAATTTGGCTATATGCTAGAAGAATGGCTCATTTATTAAATAATAACGTAGTTTCTTACTCCTTTTACTATTTTAATATTTATGAAATAGGACTTAGGAGACTCTTCAGCCGTAGTTCATCTAAATAATAAAATCACCTCTTGCCAGTAATAATTACTATAGATAAATATGCATTTTATCTGTATTAGGAGGGTAGAATAAATAGCTTACTCGATACGAGGGGAAAAAAAGAAATCTTGAGTTGTTTGCTATCTTCGAGATGGTAGATAATTTGGCAAGGAGAGGTGGCACAGTTCCAAATAGTACAGGTGGGAATATAAAATGGGTCAAACGAAAAGGTGGCGAGATTTTATAAAATGTGAAAATTTATCATCGATATTTTCAAATTATTTATTCGATATTTATCTATACACATATTGGCAAAAAGTCATAATAATTGGAAAAATAAATTTAAATTTCCGAGTTAATAATCTTGGCCAGCAGTGACATTCAAAAGATGGATTTCCTTCATATCGCCTTATTCTTTCTTTGTAAAGAACTTTTTTTCAATTGATATCTCTCTACTTCACCATCTTATTTATTTCCTTCATTATTTTTCCAGTTTTTCCTTCTTTTTTATTTTAATTAAGTTCGTTTCTGAGAATTCATTAATTCGCTATCTTTGCTTCTACTATCTTTCCTCATTAGAAATAAGGTAATTGAGTTTCCATTGGTACGCTATTTCAAAACTTTAGATTAATTCAGTTTTTCTTTTTTTGCTCTCTTTTCTTTACTTTGCTAATAATAATTCTGAACCGCATTTCCTCAACCTGGCCTTTCAGTGTTGACGCCAGAAGTTTTTTTTTTTATTTTCTTTCTAACCCGACTCCTCTCATCTCTTTTCTCATCTTTGCCGTGATTATATTTTCGTAATGAATTCCCATTAGAAATTGCATAATTCATTACACTCTTTCTCTTCGATTTGACTGTACCCAAAGAAAATTTCTACTTTCCAATGGATGAGATTCGCTCCTCGTTAATTTAATTGCTTTTTAAGAAGGAAATCAAAGATGCCAAATTCTTAAAAAGGAAATTATATCGAAATTTATTTAAAATGCTTTTAAATTCCGAATTTTAATTATGTTAATTACAAAATTAAATTATGTTTATCTACCGACACCGTAAGAATTATGCATTTTTGTTTTTCAACAAGTTGACTAAAAATTCGCGATACTATAAACAGCGAAAGGACGAAAATTTCTCATTTTTGATTAATGATTGTTTTTCACATTTTTTGTTGCTTTTCTCGTTTAGAAAATAAGGAATATTGGCATAATTAAACATGTTAAATAACTAAAACATTTTGAATTATTAATAAAATTTTATTGAAATTTTGAATATATGTAGTTTATATATATAATTTTTATTGCATATGATTATAAACGTCACTTGTCAAAGTATTTTTGAGATTTAGAATTAATGACAAATGTATAGTGTTGACTTAAATAATGCTTTCGTTTATTTAAAGACAAAAAATATAGCATAGGCGAAAAGTCTGCAAAAATTTCTTTCGATGATTCTCTATACAAAAAAGAGAATTAAAATTTATTATTTTATTGAAATAATTAATAAGTAGTAGTTATGACACGTAAACAAACGAAAGCCACAAGTTGGCCTATTTCCGTCGAACGTTCATTGGAGTTAGAGTTAGATCTGCGATGATTTACAAAGGTGAGCAAATCAAACTAACCACTCTCATTACGACTGCTCATAAATCGTCAGAATGCCACTTCCGCTAACTATGTCTACTTCCGCTATTCACTTCCGCTATTGCCCAATTTCCGGTGATGATAAGAAGGTTCGAAGCGCGTCAAACACTTCGGTTGTGCCTCCAACTTCCTGTTGGACGACGTGTGCGGGGAGGATGGAATTTCCTGCTTCAGACAAGGTGTTGCCTTCCCCTTTCCACGTTCTCTTTACCAATGAACACATCACCTAAATGCTCTCATTATTGCTTCATTATGAGTATTGGAATGCCAACCTAATGGATCTGATCAAAAACGTTTAAGAACTCTAAATTCCTTCCATGGGTCTCTAATTGAAAAATAAATAACCATCATAAGTAATAGTTGATTACATGTTTATTTTTCATTTTTCTTCCATAATCATTATACAAAAATATTGCCAATAGATATCGCAAAATATAAAATATATATGCTAATATTCTCGAACAAATATTTTATTTATTTAAATTTTCTTTTTTTCCGTTAATAAATGTCTAGATAATTAATTTAGTAATCACTAAATGTGATTAATCGCATAAAAATATAAATCTTTATTTCGATTAAACCATCCGAAAATAAGATCAAAGACAAAACATGCCCTTGGCAGATTCCCAAAAATCAATAGACAAGTGACCAAAATATTTAATCTTATCTCGCTAAAAAATTAAATAAAAAATTAATTTTTTTTTAAATAGTGGCTTATATATTTATCGATAGATGCTCTTACATCGAGAGATGGTTAACAAAATATCATTTTTGTGTGAAAGTAATCAGTTTTCTATGTCGAAGAAGTCTGTTTGCTAGAGAAAATGTGAAAAAATATATTATATTTTAATAAATTTTTATAAAATAATTTTAAATGGCGATATTGTTATTATATTTGGGAAAAAGGATGTTATGCGCTGTAAAATGCCAAGTCTATTCATTTGGGACTAAGTCGGTAATTCAGAATGAAAAGGACCCAAGAGGATATCTTTAGATGCAAAGGGTTGCGATGTAATGAGTTGAACAGCAGAAATCGGATCACGTCACGTCTTCTGTGACTTATATTTGGTTCGTTTCTCACAGTTCCCCGGGGAATTCGTTAGAAATGCCAATAGGCTTAGAGGACAAAGCAATATGAGAAAGTGTACTACATAGATTGCTTTCGAGTTCGGAAGAAGCTTTTCTTTATGGAAACTCTCTCAAGTATTTCCAAATTTAAACCAAGCCAATAAATTTTGGATGAAAAAAAGAAAATTATTCTAAGCGCATTATTTTAAGTTTCTTATTTAAATCTAAAATTAATTTGAATAAATTTCGAAAGAAGAAAAAAGACATGTTATGGACGATATTTTGAACTGGCGTTTTAAAAATGTTTATTATACTCGTAGAGATTTGTTACTATAAATTCAATAAAATTCTTTGGCGTAATGACCTATAAAACAAATAAGTTTATAAAGTAAGGGAAGACCAATTAACATCAACGTGATAATAAAAATGCTTGAAGTGCGTGTTACATCATTATTTCAGTAATACTTAGTCAGTGAGATAATTTTTATCTTCTCGACTCCCTTTGGATGATTATACAGATTTTTATTAGAACCGTCCTCATTAAACACGATATATCTACTCTTTAGCGACCCGAACGATTAAATCAGTCGCAATTAAACTCGCATCATAATTGAAAATAATAAAAATAATGCAGATAAGTTTTATTTTAATGTTTCATTACGCATTTCCTTAATTCTGTTTATCTGCAATTTTACTAATGAAGCTTTTTTCTTTTAGTAACTATGACCTTAATTTGAATTTCTAAAAGATTGGATTTGCATATTATTGTGCTAGTAAAAAATGCATTTTTTAATATAAATGCGAAATTTATAGTTTTTACTTTGCATATTTTTAAGATTGTTTAATTTAAAATTTGATGAATGAATTATGGTTTTCGAATTTTTTTTCTTTTCCATTCAGTTGCTCGCTGTCATGAAAAATAATAGCGGTGCCACTCAGCTTGTCCCATTAAAGCAAGAAGACCTGATGGGCTTAACTACTAGAGATAGAACGGGAAGTAAAGAAACGTTAGAACCCATTTACGAAGAAGTTGGAGTTGGGAATGAAAACAAATCCAAACGGTCAACTATAAACGACCTCTCCAACGATACAGATTTGGGAAGAAGCACTTACAGAGCCAGAAGATTGAGCAGCAACTCTCAACTAGTTGACGTAACCCCTACTCCCAACATACAAGAAGATCCTGCACTAGATCGTAGTAGTAATACTTTAATGGCGTTATTTTTACGCAGAGAACCCCGAGCTAGAAAATACATGGAAGTATATCCTAGAGGACGTTATTTAGCCAGGGATTTTCGTCATCCGGATTTCATCTTTCCAGAAGGTTTTCGAACAATTGATGGAAGGCAAAATTCGCTTCCGAACGAACGATCGAGCGAAAGACATAGGTCGAGCGTCACTTCGTTACCAGATCACTCCTATTTTTTGGCCCAGTCGTCCCCATCTACACAAAATAACAGACTATTTATGGGATCTTCTAGGAGACCTTCTCAAGAATCTAGAGACAATATACATCTTACTACCCGAAACCAACAGAGCGAGGATTCTTTACGGTCGCCTATCTTCAGAAGAGGCTCTTCGACTATGCCATTAAAAAAGGACGATTCGAAGAGGCTTCTGAGAACTCCGGAAGAATCGAGAATCCAGCATCTCTTATCCGCTTATCATCCATATCCTGCTAATGAAGAGGACAGGCGATTGTCTTCAGAGAATATTTATTACAGTATCGATGAAGATTCTGCCGAGATCCGTCCGGCTTACGCTACTATAGCAGGTCGAAAATACAGCGATCCCATAACTGGATTGACTAGAGGCTCTTCTCTCTTAGGCTCCAGAACAGAAAGAGAACACGTTCTGCAAGATATAGAAGAGAGACGGTAGCGCTTCTAAAATTGTGAGTATTGAATTCTTATAGTTTAAAATTTCCCTTTCTTGAAATAAACATCGTGTTCTTAAAAATTCTTATTAAATTATAATGTTAAATATTCTGAAAAATAATTACATTATCATTTATTTATAGCTTACATTATCGATAACCAGATTTAAGAACGTCACTGCAAAATCGAGCCTCAGCTATAAGAATTCTGGCCAACTGATCAACAAGAATGAAATCGTCCGTATAAAATATCAAACTGTGATCATTATTTGGTTAAAAAGGGCGGTTTCTAAGTTTAACCACATTTTTTTCAATCAGGTCGCGCTCACATTGATAAATAAAAAAATCCTATCGCGCATAAGGATATATTTCTAGTGAAGAGTTGAGATTCTAGAAAGCCAAAGTTGTTGAATGATTTATGATGTTGAATAAGAGAGAAGAGGGAGCTGATTCGTTAGGTTCTGACGCTCTCTCCAATATTGTAAATATTAAAAACGGAACAATTCCCAATAGAAATAGGACTGAAACATTTTTAAATCAAACGCGAATATTTCCTTAATCCCAACTTTATCCTGTGCTAAGGTGTAGATATTGTATAGACGTAGGGCGATGGCAAATTTTAAAAAGCCTTTAATGAAAACGAGACAAAACATATATATGCTCCCTTAAGACGCGCCTGACAATCTTTCAAGGCACCCTAAAAAAATATAAGCTCTTCGCTGGCTTTAAATGCCCAATTTCCCTAGCTTTGTATTTTAACCATGGCTTCCCAGTGATGTCATTTCCCAAATTTCGAAGTTTTTTGCGTTTTATTACGAAACAAAGATGCCATCATTTAACGTGTCTATGCAAATTTGCCATATAAGATAGTGTTGTTAAAAATGTAGTTAATATATAAATTTGGAAACATGAATGCAGTGTGTACAGTGTATATAACATGAACGATGCAATTACCCTTCTATATTGAATCTATATAAATTGTGTTGTTTTTATAGTTGTGAATTATTATCGTCTGACATTCCAAGATGGTATTTCCCAAGATTTGATATGCAAGAAATCATTAAAACCGATAATCCGAACGATATCTAGTTTATAGTGCATTGTTTCCCTAGGTTTAGCATACGAGTGATATATTTTCCTTTGATGTTAAGTAAATTATTAAATGTTGCGTATTGTTAAATGTATTAAATTTAAGCTTAATTAGGTAAAATTTTGTGGTTAATGATAAAAAAATGTGTCTCGTATGCAGTATATGATATAAAAGAAGAGTTTATTATGTAAATTATTCTACTCTCTCTTACAATATAATAAGATGAGCTTGAAAATCAATCAATCTTTGTAAGTGCTGATCAAACCAAAATTTTTTTCTGTCAATAAGCACTTATTGTAATTATTATTAATGGATAATTAATGTGATTACCGTAATTAATTTGTGGAAAATTTTTAATTACACGCGTAGAGTTTTGACTTTCCTAAGATTTTTGTAATTTGAAGTCAATTTTTTTTTTCATCTAATTTATTAATTTTTTATGAATAACTCATAATAAAATTAAATAATTGAATTGTGATAACTAAATTTTTTTCAAACAAGTGATGCTTTTTATATATTTTAAAAAAAGTTACTTGCATTTGTAAAAAAAAAGATTCAATATTTTCTTTGAAGATATTGAATGGTTATAGATGACTTCAAACAGTTTATAAGCAATACAACCGTGTAAAAAAACGTAATAAAATAGCAAAATCTAATAATAAAAAAAACTCTATTGTAGAGATACATTTTTCTAGGCTAGCTGAAGCGCAACATTACAGACGAGATGTGATGCGTATTAAATTTACGAAAATGTCAGTGATGCTAAGCAAAGATATATAAGCTGCTCCATATAGAATGTAATAAAGTAGTCTTTTATGACTGGAAATTCTTTTTTTTTCGGGAAACATAAGTTAAGCAGGACCTTATTTGTTAGATGTGTATTTAATATAAACGGTGCCTGCGGTAGAAAAATGAAGAAAAAATGAAACAAAATTACTGCAGACACGTCGCTTAGAAAGTGCTGCTGACAAAAGAGACGAAAATGAATTTTCTGTGATGACTGTTCGCTCCTAACGTTCCTCTAATAGATTTCTAGCATAAAGGAATTGATGGACGCATATTTTCGTTCTTATTCTACTTATCGTTATAAATAGAGACTTCAGCATTTTCTTTATTAGCAAAAAAAGCACACATCTTTTTTTTATTAATCCTCATAAATTTAGTTTCATTAATTATACAGACAATATACATTGAACATTTTTATTTAGCTTTAATAATCATTTAAATGGGAATTAAGATTTTTTCTATAAATAATCGACGAAAAAATATTGGATTAAGATTATTAAATTGTAAAATAAAAATTGTGAAGGATCGATTAGTGATTCTTTCTTGTTCCTATAAGCTAAAATATGAGTTTTGATAATTCTGTTTTCGAACAAAAAGAAAATGTATACATTTTATCAGCAATAAACCGGATTTTCATCTGTATGCCTCTTGTTTATTTAATGAATCTATTTTTTTAATACTAAGAATTTTAAATTTACCAGTTAAAAATCTCTACAATAATTTAATTCTTAATGCTAACTGCTAACTAGAAATTCGCTTCTTCCTCAAATTTTCGAAGAGAGTGAGGAAAAAACTTTTACTTTCCCAACTTATTTAGAGGACTGATTAACTCAATTATTAAGCGTTAATTAGGAATTAATTAAAGAATATAACTGACTGGCAAAAACTGAAAACTAATCTTATTTTCTGAACTTCAAATGTTTCATTAAAGTTATATATAATTAAGTTTTAAATTAAAAAAGATAAGCGAACCAATTCAAACAAGCAAAGTCATTTTTCATTTAAATTAATAAAATAACTATTAAATAATTTCCTTTTGTTATTAAAATTATATGTGAGTTAATATTAAGTAATTAAAAATATTATTATAATATTTACGTGTAATTAAATTAGTGTATTGGTAGTAACTGATAGTCGGTAAAGAAGAATGTTTGACTTTTTATGATAGTCATTAATGGAATGTAATATTCAAAATTTTAAGAAAACGAGACAGAGAGACAGGAAAAAAACAGTCTTGTTATTACGTATTATAAATTGCAGAATTTATTTCTCTGTATGTTTAAAAAAATGTAGAAAAAGAGTTTCGATTCTTGGTATTTCTGTTGCATTTAAAAGAAGTGCTTACAAGAGGGGGCATGCATATAAATCAGATTCATTTTGCACCCAGATGGTAAAAGCACGTTAAGTTTATTTTTCTCATCAGAAAAACAACACGCAACTTTTTCTCTGAATACACTGTATATAAAGTTTGCCTAGTGAAGTTTGTTCTTAACAGTTACAAGATTTTAGTTACTTGAATGTCAAGTAAATGACTTCGTTATCGACTTTCTTACGCAAACAATTTTAGTCGATAGGGATGCCGAGAATGTTAAATTGTAAAACGAAAAGATAAAAATCAGAAAAAATACATAAATATATGCATCGAAAGAAAGTATGAAATAAAAGGAATCTTTGGAAATTTAATTATAAAAAAAAATATATTTTTGGCATCGGTAATTGTTTGTCAGCTAATAAGCCATAAATAAACCGAAGCAATTATTTATGGTTAATTTAATCGAGTAAAATTTTTATTTTCTTTTTATTAAAAGAACGCCTCGACATTTCAGTTTTGTAAATATAAAATATTTTTTCCGTGTATTACAAAATTTAAAACTGCAAAACTTTAGGAATTTTCGATATTTCTACTATTGAAGTCAAAACAGCAATATTCAAATAGTGTTTTCTATTGTTTGAATGCGGTGTCGGGAATAAGCGATGGTAGCGGGCCCACTATTGGAATGCTGCCTAATATAAGAAAGAAAGCAACAAAGCAAACAATATTTTCTGTTTCTATGGCAATCTGTGCATTGATTGAAGAAAAGTTGAATTTCATTTTTTTTTTTCTTATGTACCTGCATCTCAAACATAAACGAAAAAATGGATGGGGAAGCTTACAGGATATTTTTTCAATAAAGAAACCAAGCTTGAAAAGACAAAATTTCTAGCATATTTTTGGCTTGTTTGCGTATAATATTGTTCTTATATATATTTTCAAAAAATGTTAAGAAAAGATAAATCAGACTAAATTTAGCATTTCTGTTTTACGTCTAACAAAAATATTTTCCTTATAAATCCAATTATTCATAAATAACGAAAATAATAGAAATTTATAGGAATAAAAGTTTAAAAAAAAGTATTAAGAATGAAACTTCAATATTTCAGTAGATAAAAAGAAAGAAAGAAATAAGTATATATCAGTATTGGATAAGAAATAAAGAATGCCGAGTTAAGAAATAGTGAAAATTCCATCTATTGAAACCAAAAATGAATTCGAATGAAAAAAGTGTGACGGATGATGAAAAAAAGCAAAACTGTTGTATCAATCTGTTGAAGAAAAGGTGTTCTATATAAAAGCATTAACAGAAAAAAGGACTGAAGTTTCTGAAAAATCGATAGCATCTATTTGTAAACGCTATAGCATTTTTTTTTATTGGATCTTTTAAGAAAACAAAAACAATACTATAAATTATTATTAATCATGTTTTTAGTAAGTGCTACGTTTCTTTAAAGAGTAAATCAACTTGTAGTAATATGATTAAAATTATAATTATTACCGATTTAATATAACTGATTTAGTAAATTAGCAAAAATCGATTATATTAGAGCTATAATTCGTTATAAGATCTATGGCTGTAAGTGATACTTCATTGAACATGTTGCCGGCCAATATTTAATGCTAGTCTCTGTATTAATCTTTACTGCTTTCGTTAACGGGCTTTAACGAAAGCTCTGCAATTATTATTTCCTATTATTTTTCTGTATTCGTAAGATAAAACAACGATTTTATTTCTTAAATAAACAACTAGTAGAATAAATAATACTTGTTTAAATTCTATCCAATTATTTTTTAAAGCAGTTTTAGTGCGGACAAAGAAAACTTGATTACCTCTTTAATCGTGAAATAGCGATATTTAGCAATCTATAAAATACTTTAAACTATATATTTAATTTTGATTAATTAAATAAAATATAACAAATATACTGTAAACAAAAATATCTGAAAAACTATTTTTTACTTTTTAATATCGATTTATATAATTTTATAATGATTTATCCTGAGAAAACTGTCAGACGATTTTAATTAATGAATAAAATCAGAAAATTTGGTTATTAGATGAAAGAATTCTTGAATTTTTTTATTCCACCAATGAATTCTACACAGATAAATAATAGGCGATAGATTAACAACTACACATTTTTTCTATTCGATGAAAACAATTAATTAATTAATTCGTTAATATAGAAGTTAGCTTTATAAAGATTTTTATGTAACAATTTATATGTCAAAGAGTGGTAGACTTGGTAAAATTTCACTGCATTTGAACACGAAGAAACTTTTAACAGTTTGCTAGAATGTATAGAACCATAGCTTGGAAGGCTAAATATGTTTATTGGGTCATCAATCATTAATTTTCTCGATAGTTACCGAGATATTTGTATCTTCTATCGCATTTTTACAAATTTCGTATTACTACAAATAAAGTAAACTTGACTTCTTACGATTGCATGTAAGCAATCAGAATATGTAATTTTTATAGTCTAAATATACAAAATAATTAGCATTGCAGATGAGTGATTAGATTTGAATCTTGTTTTTCAAAGTATAAAATTCATGCAAATTTTTACAATTTAATAAAAGAAATTTAAGAAATTTATAACAAAGCAAATATTTTAGACAGAATCCAATTAATCTGAGATATGAAGAGATTTTAATGAAAAAATAAATTAAACTTTTAAATTTGTTATAAAACTTAGTAATGAGAAAGTATTGATAAAATTTATTTGGGAAGAAATTAGTTAGAATAATGATAAGCGTCTTACAATTGTTCATAAAATTTTTTTTTGCTAAAGTTGATCGGATAATGAAAACATGTGTCCGAGCTAAAAAAATAATTATACAAAATATATAGTATAAATGATTTTTTTGAATAAGAAGAAAATTAAATAAAAATATGATTATTTGGAAGTCAAGATGGAAAAAATATATTAAATTTATGTAATGAGGTCTCAATAGATACAATTAATTTGAAATCTCGTAACACCATAACTATTTTAATATAATATCTAAAGAAGAATATCCTAAATATTCAATATTTTTTAAGCGACGCTCTTCCGATCTTATATATGATAAATAAGTCTTTACAGTAAGATTTAGCTATTAATGATGCTTAAAAGATATTATTATTAATGCCTTCTCAAAATCTTGTAATCTCTAAATTATTTAAAAATTTTTAAATAATAATTAAAATATAATGACAAATCATAAACCCATATGAATGAAAAGTAATTTAATTTATTAATAAAAATATTTTATATAATATTATGTAGGAATCAAGCGTCAAAAATCATAATATTTTAATATATAGACATAAACTTATTTGGAGTATTAAATATACGGTACTTTATAAACAAAGTTTTTATTAGTAGTCAGTAATGCCATAACCATTTTTAATCCTTTTGGTTCCAAAACGGAGAATTAACTTGTTCGTCCGTCAGCACCATAATTAGCGAGAATATTATCAGATTGAATGAAATTTATAATCCGCTACAGAAACAGGATTATTGAAAATGAACGGAATCAATATTACGGATGTAATCAGTAAAAAGGCGTTCAAGTATTTTGAAACAATGTTTTACGTAAATATTTTAAATGATATATCATTGGGATCGTGTAGAGAACCAAACTTACTAAAGATAATCTGTTTAGAATCATGCCATCTGTCAGCACCATATTATCCGATTTAAACGAATTCGCATATATCGTTGTGACGCATTAGGGAATCAAAAATATTAAAAGTAATCGATGGAGGATCAATATTAACCAATAATGGAGAAGAAATTGGGTTGCAGCAATATCTCACACAGATATTATCCGATTTAAATAAAATTCGCATATATTGTTGGGATCGAGTCTAACGAAAATGAAATGGCGTAATGATGAGATTTTGGTGATTTTCAAATTTCAAAAAAGCTGTGAAAATTACTAATGAAAATGATTGAATTGTTTAAAATTTATCTGAATATATTCATTTTTTTATATAAAGATGATTATAGATTATTAAGAACATTATCTTAAACTAAAAATGTCCAAAATCTTGAAATTTATTTTTTTACGTATCTTTTCAATCGTGTTTTTTAATTTTTAACACCTGAAAGATGTCCATAATTTTGATTAAAGACTAAAAAAATGGCTACATTATTACAGTTTTATAAATACCGTCAATTTGATTTGATTTGATTAGATCGATGAAATATTACACGCTTATTCTTTTAAGAATCATCTTTAAAAAAATAACAATAATAATATGTGAGCTTCGTTAATTTAATGTAACGAGTCTTCAGCTTGTTAATAATACTTAAGTTTATGATGGTCTATAAAGAAAAATATTCAGATAATTATACGTAAATTAATGTATAAAACTTATATTCAATGACACAACATATTCAGATAAACTTTAAAAATTTAAACTTAGTTAATAATTTCAAATAATTGTATTATTGCTTTTTCATAATTATTTCTTAAATTATCATTTTAAAAATATTGCAAAAACCATTAACACGATGAACTATTGATTAATTTATTATTTAAACTGTGAAGTGGAGCATAATTTGATAATGCTTGTATTATAAAAATTTAATGCTATTATAGAACTTGGCATATTTTCACTGGTCGAAAGTTTATTAAAAAATCTTTATTCGGAAACTATAATATAGCTTTGATAACGACTCAAAAAATTTTACAATAAAGCATGAATTTTAAAAATAATTTTAAACACAGAAATAAAATATGGGCATAATTAAATAATAAAATATTAATGAAATTAAATAAAAAAAAATGAATCTAACTATATTTTTATGTCATGCTAGGTATAATAGACCAAAAAGAAAAAATCTTTTTAACAACTAACTTAATTGAGAATAAAAATATCGTTCGTGTAAATAATTCACATAAAAATGATAATATAGTTACAAAAAGAAAATTTTAAGAAAAGTTTTAAACTTTTTTTATAACCATTATATGTTAAAGTCAATATAGAAAGATAATTAAATTAAATATTAAAATAAACTGTATATTGATAATTTTATTATAAGATGGGAGATCAACTTCATTTAAAATATTCAATACAAAAACGAAAGAACCAAAATTTCTCAGTTAATGTAAAATGATTTAGACTATCAATATTGAGAGTATCAGTTTTTCTTTCTTTCTTTTATTTTTCCATCTGAAGCTGAAATAAGTCAATATCATATAGTTTTAATACGGTCAAACTTATCTGGAATAAAATGAGAGGACATTCGCTTTAGCTAATGTTGTGCCATAGAAATTATTACATAAAGTATTTGATGATAATTACGATAAACTGAAATAAATATAAATAATCAAAATTAATAGCATTTTATTATTATTATTATTATTAGACTATTAAGTATTGTTAAGCTATGATGCGTGTTTTTTTCGTGCGATATTCGTCAGAGAGAGATGATTAATTTAATTAATATGGGTAACTGCTATTTAAATTTTCAGATGGCAAATTGAAAGAAACAAAACGACGATTAAATGCGTGCCATTAAAAGAAATCTCATTATATCAGTTTATGTTATCTGAATAATTATTTTTTTCTATAAACTGTACAGCTCTAATATTAATTTGTTAAGATAAATTTATCATCTCTAAAAGAAACGATTCATATATAGCATTTCACAATATTTTATTTTTCTATGATTTCCTTTTACTTTGCATTAACAAACAATGGCCATCAAAATATTTAAATATATTTCTTGAAAAATTTTCTCGTGTCAAAACTTTTTCATAATAATCGTTTACATATAGTAAAAGAATACTGTAATTTTTATTCTAGTTAAGCCACCACCACCTAGATAACAAGGCCTCGGCACTGAGGTAGTGACGTCATCACGAGCAGGCCGTAGCCACCGGAGCAGGGAACTGAAATATGTTTAACAGTACTGTATATTCATATTGTCATTGAAAAAATTATTTTTTAAAGGGCACTTTTACAGAATTATTTTGGCATATAATAGTAAAAATATATAACTTTTTTGGTTTTTATTAAGTATTTTAACTTAAATTCATTTGGTAGAACTACAATATGAAATATAATTATTATAATAACCTACAATTTATCAATAATTTATATACTTTTTAACACAAATTTCTAGTATTTTTTCCATTCAATAAGAATTTCAATTGATTTTTGAATTAAGTGTTGAGCTTGAATAGAAATAAAA